>JACXGK010002557.1:0-53337 GCA_016801125.1 Novumbra hubbsi | reverse complement strand
AGTAACCGTACAGCACATGCAGATGGCTATGAGATAATCCTAAATATTATACTGCAGTACATTATTACAGTAACCGTACAGCACATGCAGATGGCTATGAGATAATCCTAAATATTATACTGCAGTACATTATTACAGTAACCGTACAGCACATGCAGATGGCTATGAGATAATCCTAAATATTATACTGCAGTACATTTCATTTTTTTTTTACAAGAGAATAGATGATTCTGAGGCATCCACTTGCTGAAGACTGGACCTGCTGTCTGGCTTTGGACCAATCAATGACATTGTATTTCCTACTATGACTGTAGCTCTCCTTCTGGAATGGTTGTGAAGGAGATGACCTCTGTGTCCCTGATCTTGTTCTGAACAGTCGCACAGACCTTCTAGACATAAGGTGACTTTTAAAACTTAAAAAAAACAAAGACACACAGTTCAGTATTACAAATTTTGCAGGAACTGAAATAAAAATTCCATCTCCCCGAATCCTAACGCTAAACTAACCCAAATCTCAAACACAATAACCTAAGCCTAACTCCTTAAATCTTTTTTTCTGGTGTGCACAACCTCACGTGGACAATTTGTCTTATTTCAACTTCTGGGGACTAAACATTCATAGAATGTCAGTAAAACATGCCCACACAAACTCAAACACACGGGCACTTTCTGAGATGGTGAATGTATGTCCAATCCTAAATACCCTTCGTGCCATCCGCTTAACAGTTAATTGTAATAGGAGGGATTTTCACCAGTATGCCCACTCATCTGATGCCTTTTGGATTAGACCATTTCGCAGTGTTCATATCGGTCTTCCTGTTTGGTCAAAGGCAGTTCTGCGAGCCGAGAGAACGGCTTGCGTGGGAGCTCTGCCGCCACCAGGGGGCTTTGGTGGGCTCGTCGGGGGGCATCGTGGAGTCGTCCCGCAGGAGGCTGGTGGTGGACGCTCGACTGGAGAACCGAGGAGAGAATGCTTACGGCACCACCCTTAACATCTCCCACTCCCCCAACTTGTTCTTCTCCAGTCTCATAGTGAAGGTAGGGGAAAAACCAATGACTGTTTTTCACTTCTACACACTGTCACTTCATAGCTAAAATCACTTGTGACAGGAGAGGTGAAGCACGAATCCTTGGGTTATCTAGAACTACCGTTACTGAAGAGAAGACTGAGGTCTGACACAAATGGGTTTGAGTCACACACCAAGACTAAATTATTATTACCTGAAAATGCACCCGAACAAGGCCAAAAGAAGCAGCATGCTTCAAACCCAGTATTGTCGTCCTGACTAATCAACCACTGGAGTTTAATAAGGCACATTATGATACGTCTATTTTAGGAAGGAAAAAAATGACAGCTTTGTAATAAAACAGGTCTTAGTCAGCACTGTTTGTTCCTGCAGGATCATTCTGACGCCCAGATTGAATGTCGTGCCGAGGACAGCGAGAGGAACGAGAGGTTCTGCAACGTCAGCTCACCCTTCATGAGGTCACTGGCCCAGGTAGCGCACCTGATCCACAGCGTTACTGCCTGCTGCCCCTTCAGTTCATCACACTCACTTCATGGCCTTGCCAACTCAAGAAGTTACACAAGGCTTTGGGCACTGTTACTGTTACACTAACAGGGCCAGCCGTTTAGCTAGCAGCATCTACACGTAAGCGGTTTAGCAGATGTTATTCAACTGCACAGGGACAGATTTTTCCTCTTGATAGAACGTGGAATTAAACCAGGTACCTTTAATCTACAAGCCTTAAGCTCTAAACCAGGGGAGGGCAAACTTTTTGGCTCGAGGGCCACATCAGGATTTTGAAATTAACTGGAGGGCCACATATGTTTTTGTAATTTGTTAATCGTAAATGATTTGCAGGCCTGAAGAGGGCAAAAGTTGAAAAACATGCACTACATATGTACAGTAGATCCCATATAATGTGTAAATAGTTGAAAATCCGACTCAGATGTATAAGAATGGGCTGGTGAGTTGTTTTTCGATTCCCCTCAAAACCATTTCATTACCTTCCGTGGGCCGGATGGAACAGCCTGGCGGGCCGCATTTGGCCCTCGGGCCGTAGTTTGCCCACCCCTGCTCTAAACACTTAGCTGCAGCAGTTGTGCTATGTTAACATTGTATAGAATAAGAATAAATACAACTTAAACATATAAATTGTACCAGGGACAAGTAATAAAAAGAAAACTGCCAAAACAATACAGTTAACAGGTAAAGCCCTGTGAAGAAAAAGGGCATAAAATTACTTTTTGGAATTCTCTACCCAACACTGGGTTAGTGTTCAGGTCCAAGGTCATATAGTGGTGCAGTGTTATTACTATTTCTATTTCCTGATCCATTCTGTGTTCTGACAGTTAGCTGAAATGGCCATTTCACTGCACGATATTGCTTCCTAGAAAACCTTAACGCACAACTCCTCGGCCCCGTTCCTCAGTGTTTCAAACTGCACTGGGGCTCAATTCAATATGTTCCATTTCTGACGGAGATTGGGATATACAATGTCATCAGTGATATGCAGGGAAAATAAACAGCTTGTAGGACTATTACGTTATAACTAATGCTTGTCAAAGAACAAGTCATTTAAATCCAATTCCATCACGGTACTATAGCTTATAATAAACCCAATATTGTTAAAGCCCTTTTTTTCTCCAAGGAATTCTACCGGAAAACATCAGACTGTAGTGGCCCCAGTATAAAGCCGTAAGCACCTCTTTGGAGACCTGAAAGGAACATCTAATAGCCGTATTGTTGTGTAGGTTCCTGCAGGCTCTGCTTTGTATCGCCGTGTCAGGTGGAATTTGCCTAGAGGCAATAAAAAAAAAGCTGAGATGCAGCTTGTTGCTAGAAAAACCCAAACTGAATAGGCATTCAAAGGGATGCCTGAAATTAGATCTCCCACATTATGATGACAATAACAAAAAATGTAATTCAGAAAATATGGAGGAAGAGTTAAGAACAAAGTGTTGCTTTGTTAAAAAATGGAAACTGTGTGTCAGTACTCTTTCAGGGATGGTAGCCAGACAGTTTCTTAGACTATATTTGCCTATACATGTAACACAGTTTGTCAAGCTCCCAATAGTCAAATGTGGATATGGAGGGTTAATCACTCATTGTATATTAAACGTATTTTGCATTCATGTCCCAGGTGTCTTTCCGGCTGGAGTTTGATTTGAGTCACTCTGTCTTCCTGGACCATGTGAGGGTTGTCCTGGACGCTGCCAGGTGTGACACCTACATAGTACATTAGTATATTCAAAGACATACATAAAGCTAATTTACACAAATAATTACATTTACATCATGTTCATGTTATTGCATATGCTCAGACAGCGAAACCTTTTTTAATCTTGGCGCACGATATTTCACCTTAGTCCCTAGACAATACCACCAGATATCAGTCCCCTAAGAGTTGACATGAAATCCCCTAAGAGATTAAATCGCATCTGCTATCCATATACTTTTTTATTAAAATGTAAGCAGTTCAAGTCCAGTGAATAACCTCAAATGGTAAAATGATAAGTAGTAAGAGGTTAAATAGTATGAAAGTTGATGCTAACGATTCCTACAACAGTTTGTATAGGAGCAGTGTAGGGACAGACCGTGTTACTACACCCTTTGAACCATTACTTGCACAGTAGTGTACTGCAGGAAGTAGTATATTGCTATCATAATGGCTGAACTACCATAAAAGAACAAGATGGTAGGCTTCAAATCATGGAAACGCCAGCATAGTTTCTGGTCTTTAACCCCAATGAGCTGGCTTCGGATGAACAAGTAAAAGGGTAAAAGCAAACTACAAGTACATCACATTTGTGGGAACCTCAGCAACAATAATGGGAACTTTTAAATTTTCTATTGTAGATAAGAAGCCCACCAGTGAGTTTGATTGTTATGTCTGCAAATGGTGGCTACTTTGATGTGTCAAAAATGCAGATACAATTTTGTTAAACAAAATGATGACATTAATTATTTTCTGTCACCATTTTTTTATTTGTTCTATGCTTTAATTTCAAAGTACATTAAGACATGAAACTGTGTAAACTTAAATTAAACACTGGAAAAATGTAGGTGTTCTAAAACTATTGATCAATAGTCTATATCTCAATCACCATCACCTACTCTTAAGAAATATTTAAAACATGATTAGGGTAAATTCCATTTCAATCAAGTCCATTTGGGAAATCAAAGCAAATGGAATTGATTCCAAAAATGTGAATTACTTCCTGATGATTCGTACAGCGACGGGGAGGAGAAGAACCCGGAAGACAACAGCAACAACATCTTCCATCTGCTGAAGTACGAGGCGGACCTCCTGTTCACAAGGTGGCTTTAAAGACCTCGTGAAGTTCATTAGGTTATTATATGAGGAGTTATTTTGAATCATACCACTTTTCTCTCCAAGGGACTCCAAGCCTCCACGTTTTGAGATCAACATAGACCCCTCCTGGAAGAACCATGACAGCAGGAGACAAGCATTTACCCTTACTTACCACGTGAGTTCCCCACACCCTACCTTACAAAGAACAAGCCCACCAAGTGCCTGTTAAAGGTACTGTATATCGACATACAGTATCTCACAAAAGTAAGTACACCCCTCACACGCAGACATTTTCACTTAGGGGTGTACTCACTTTTGTGGCCAGCGGTACAGACATTAATGGCTGTGTGTTGAGTTATTGTGAGGGGACAGCAAATGTACACTGTTATACAAGCTGTAACACTCGCTACTTTACATTGTAGCAAAGTGTCATGTCTTCAGAATTGTCACATGTAAAGATATTATCATATAATTACAAAAATGTCAGGGGTGTACTCTCTTTTGTGAGATACTGTATACAGGGCCCAACTGCACATTTGCTGAGGGGTATGCAATACTTTTTTCATCCAAAATGTTTTAGCAAATAAGCTTCTGACAATGTTGCTAAACAAATTTCAAGGAAATCCCTTGAATAGAATTTAGTTTCCATTTCGCTAACATTATTTCAACGGTGGTGGGTATAAAAAATATATTGTCTTTTTTTGTGTGACAAATTATACAAGAAACCATGTCATGAATCATGTTCTAAAATGATGAATGCCAATTGGTCTTTTAGCCAAAGCTAACCCAAACTGTACTTTGTTGGCCTGAACATTTGTGTAAATCAAAGGTTTTCTGACACACCAACACATATTTTGCACATTCATATATTTTATCCAGTCAATAAAACACTTTTTTTTCTAACACCATACAGATACAGAAGTATGACACAAGTATAAGAACTGCCTTAACTTACTCCGTTTCTAGGTCTTGCATCCTAACCAGGGGATTTGGGGATTGAAATCATTCCCTTGCTTCGCGGTCCAGTCATTGGCGACGAGATATCTGAAATTATATGATAAGGTGAACAGATGTCTGAAACAAAAAACAGCGGATATTTCTAGTTTAGCGGTCAATATATCTGGGGACAATTCTAGTTTCATTCATTTTGTGTAAAAGGTACACTGTTATCAACAGAGAAAACAACTACATGAGAAAAACACTGTAGACAAGACAGAACTCTCTGGTCTGAACAGCCATTCAGTGGTCCCGGTTTTCAGGGTAGAATGAGAACAGAACAGAAAAGAAGATGAATAAAATGAAGAGACAATGGTATTTGTGAAATAATAAGCAACACAATCAATAAGATGATGAGGTTGGTAACTACATAACAAACCACCCTAACCTGGACATTTCTCAGAAGAATGTATTTTCTTCAGGATTAACTAGGCAGTACTGCCTAACCACACCCACCAAAAATACGTGTACTATAGACCGTTTACTGTACTATGGTGGATCTAAATGCTTTCAAAATATGTGTTAATATTTACTAGGTCGTCTGAAAAATCTTTCTTCTCCCGCTCCAATGTGTTGTCCAAATTGCCTGCTGCTTGACTACGTATATTCGTTTGGACAAGTTACAATGTTGTCTGATTAATTCATAATGTATGTCGGAAGTTACGTTTTTAAAAAATTAAAAACGAAAAACTTTGGCAAGCTAAAATATGTGACTAAAGCAAGATAGTTACTGGGATTGTAACTCCAGAGTGGACGGTTCTGAATGACCAGCCAATCAGAGCAATTTCATAACTCGGTCTCCGGCACATTATTTCTTTATTTGTTGTTTTTTAAATTTTACGTTTGTAATGACTCAAATGTGATTTAGCATGCAATAAAGCATGCTACTTTTAGCATGCTTTATCTACTACAAAAAGAATGTATATTACATACGTTCGCTGTACTACATGGATAATTATCTGTGTCTTACAAAGTAAGACTGTGGCTGTTGCAAAAACCTTAGTTTTTCATACAGCTGTCATTTTTCTCCCCACCTCACCCATGGAAGCTAGTTCTAAATCACGACTGAATTCACTTACTAAGGTTACCAACTGAAAGCAAGGCCAGCCGAGTACGGTTGTGTTGTAATCCCCAACCCCACCAATAGAAGCGTGTTGACAAAATGGATCACTAAGTCTGTCGGCTTGCTGCAACGTGAGCAGACCGAAGTGAGAGGATGGTGCTGGGGGAATCAAGTGTCTTGCATCAAACAGTTTAAATCTAAGTTCAGTCACATGCTTCAAGTCGAAGTTGAGTTGCAAAATATTTGACTTGTGTAGTAGGCTAATCTAGTCCAAGCAGTGATACTGACTACAGGCTGTGATTTACAATTCCATCTTTTTACCTTTTTCTTGTATCAATGTACAGATCCAGAATCTGGGTTTTTTCCCAGTTTCAGACTTGCAGTTAACTGTTGACGTGTTTGCCGTTACAATGGGGGGTAACCATCTCCTCCAGATTACCAATTTCGACATTGACCAGGTGAGCGGACATTTGTTTGAATATTTAGTAGTATTGTCTCAGTGTGTCAATAGTTTGCTTACTTTACAACCCTATGTCATCTGGTAAGTTGACGGAACACTCATACAGGGACAGATTTCCTTTTCTTAGACAAGTTAACTCAAGTTCCTTTTTGACAAACAGTGAAACGTGTTTATTAAAGCAAGCAGTCCCAAAGTGCTTTACTAGCACAAGTCCTCTTCTGTCTGTACCTGCCATAGATCTGCCTGTGTCTGTACCTGCCGTAGGTCTGCCTGTGTCTGTACCTGCCGTAGGTCTGCCTGTGTCTGTACCTGCCGTAGGTCTGCCTGTGTCTTTGTGTAGCCATGACAGCTTAACCCTATCCTCACCAGGCAGTCAGCTCTGACTGTGTCCTACCACACAGCACGACTCCAAAACACGTTTCTCCTGAAGATCTCACACACGTCCCACAGCTGGTGAGTCACCCTCATGTCTCGTCTGCTGTGGTAGTGTACACTCAAGTCCTGCGGCAGGACACTCTGGATAAGGGCGTCTGCTGAATGACTCAAATGTCATGAATACATGTTGGCTGTTTGGACGATGTAATGTTGATCAGAACCCGTTGGTGTTGTACAGAACCACACCAACAGCATGGCGCTGACAGCGCGGTGCCGACTCACCTTGCCTGCGTACAGGCAGGTCAGACTGACGGTCAGCGGGTTGTTGCACCTCCAAGCTCTCCTCGCCGTGAGTTTCCGGTTACGTCTACACTCCCCTGACATGGTTTCTCAGAGATACTTCTCAAAAAATCCTAATAAATGTTTGCATTTCTTCCCCCCCTCTTGGCTCAATAGCTTTCCCAAAGTCCAATCTTTAACTTGACTTTTGAGGTATTTGTTTATTGCAATGGTAGTTCTTTCATTGTAACCCTCTTTTCTGATAGGTGAGATTTAAAACTCTGACATTGGTTACAGCAGCTTCTATTGAGCTGAGTTCGTCCAGTCCCATGTTCCTGCATGAGGAGAAGCCCACCAGACATGTAAGACTACAGCAGTCCAACTAACATATTATATACTTCACAACATCAATTAAAGATTGTTAAAAGTGTCTGGTTTGAGTGGACTGTGAACTCTGCTTATAGTAAGGTGGGGTTCAATTCAATCTTGGATTATAGACGATGAGACTTTCAAAAGACAGTTGTTGATGTAACCAGCATGAACAGCATTTACTCTATCTAGTATGTCTGCAGAAATTGACTTTAAAACCTGCAGTAGCTCTAACTTGGGTGATGTTGTATGTGATGTTTGGCTGTTATGTCAGCGCATATAGGCCTTATAACCTAGAGGACCAGGAGACTGGAATGTTTGCCATTCACATATATGTGGTTATGGTGCCACCTTCTGACTGAAAGGAATTCCTAATAACGTTGCTGTTATTTTCATTGGTAAGGTTAGACATTTAGGCCACATTGAACCATATATTCAAAACTAATCGCAGGTGTTGTGGTGAGTTTTGTATATTTTCATATACCAAATGCAATACTTATAAAAATGTGTTTATTGATATTTATGTCTTAAGAAACAAAAATGTTTATTGGGACGCATGTATACCTTAGTTCTAAAAAATGTATTTAGTGGTAAAATGATGACGTCATACCTAAAATAATCCATCTTTGTGAACCGTTGCCATTCAGCCAACATATGGTGAGTTTCCCATGCACGCAATCTTGGTGAACACAGCAGGTTCCTTTAAAAGCTGCCCTTCTGAGTAAGAACAACAGGGTACCAAGTGCTTGCTAAGCCAAGTGCTTTCCCCTAAAAACATTGCAAGGCCTGAGAGGGTCAGAAAGCTAGTGGATTGTGTGAGGGTTGCTGGTATGACCTATACGCCTGAAATGTCCCTTCAAATTCCCATGTTTATAGACCACCTTAGAACAAAAAACAATTTTGGACCAAATTGACCTTTACCCCCGCTCCGCAGTCAACCCAGCCCCGACCCGTCCCTGAGTCCAATTTCATTTGCCCTCTAGATAATCCTGGAGATGAGAAAAGAGGAAGATTACAGGATTCCTGTGTGGATTATCGTGGGGAGCACGCTGGGAGGACTGCTGCTGCTGTTCCTGCTCGTCCTGGCCCTGTGGAAGGTAGGGATGAATCCATCCATCAGAAGAGTGCCGTGGGTCATACACCTGGCATTGATGACCTGCTCCCTCCACATAATCGCTTTATAACGTAGCGAAACACCCCGTGCATTTGTAAACTGGTTTTCCTAAAAGAAAGGTACTTTTTTATGTCTAGTGTATGGGGTTTGCCACATCCCACAATGGTGGTTAAAAAAACAACAACATTGTGATCGCTTCTCAGTATAGTATAAGGTATAAAATTATTTTAAAAAAAATTCCTATGGGATTAGCTGGGTATCAATTTGATATGATTGTTTTAACAAACAGCCTAGTTGCCTGGAGTAGCGGCTCCCAATTTAGTTTCACCAATTCTTCTGTCTTCCCAGTTGGGCTTCTTCAACAGGCAGAAACAGCAGAAGGACGAGGGGGGGCAGGTAGCCAATGGAAAGATGGCAGAGGAGCAGTAACCGTGGCGACCCATGTCAGCGCCATCACTCAGGGACCCCACCCCTGCCCAGGCACACCCCAGACTGTGGCCTGCTTGACCAATGCCTGAACAGTACCTGAACAGTGTCTGTCCTGCACTGCTGAGCACGCTCTCACTCGCTTGGGATCACGTGTCTCCCGCTGAGGAACCTGGGCCCACCGACACCCTCCGGACCCGACTGAAAGAGGTCCTGGTTAGCAGTTGACCCCTTTGACCTATTGTCGTTAATATCACAAAGCCACATGAAAATCTGCCTTATACCAGACTAGTGACCACAAAATGTGTCTGTTTTCAGTGAGTGTTTGTGTGGATATGCTTGTAAACCTGTTGAAGACCCACAGAACTACCTATATCAGCTGAGGATTTTCTTGTGTTGACCTTTGTTATTGGCGCTCCTCAGATACGGCAGCAACTCACCACTCATTTATTTTGGGGAGGGAATGTTGCTTACAGATATTTTATTAGCAAATGCCATGTTCTATATCGGATGCACTTTGTTGTATAAAGATAAACTTGAATTTTGTACATACCCAACTGCCTTCAAAGCCTACTTAAGTTGTCAAATATGAACACAAAACAGAGTGGCATTATTACATAATTATGTAGTAGTTAAAATGATGTGTGTATGTACACCAGTATGAGGCCTCTTGAAAACGTGGAGAGCCACGTGTGGACGATCTGAGCACAAGATCTCCAGGAAGATGCAATGATGGCCATGTAAAAAAAAAAAATAATTAAAGCAAGCCATGTGGTTTACAAAGAATTGGAGTTCTCTGTCATCTACTGAAATGGGTTTATGTTCTGCGATCAAACCTGGTTCAAAAACTGAAGAAGTCAAAAATACCATTGAACCAGCGAGTTATCACAAACTTGATTTTACGTTAAACAGAAAAACCCTTACAACAGAGAAATAACAATACTGGAAACAGGATGAATTGTTCAGCACGTGTAATGGCGTGTGTCTGTGTGGTAGATCAGGGGAGTCATCCGCGGTACCCAATCAATTCAGTGGCCATCTGGTATAGCTGCCCCATAGGTCACTGCATACAAAGGTGGGGATAGTTTGGCGCTACCCACTCGGATCGCAGTCGCCACATTACATTCTCCCTCTGGAGACTGTAGAGGATAAATGTTGACTCTGTGTGCTGAGAGCTTGTGTGGCCAGTTTAAAGCAGTTCTGTGGTCATATTAATAAAGGGAGAGATTACACCTCAGTCGTACACTATTGGGAAACAGATCTTTGTGAACACTTAGTCTTTGCAGCAAGTGTACAATGGCAACATCTTTAATGTCTTCAAAACATGAATGCGCAAGTCCTTTCAACAGACAAATGTAAACTGATGAGGAAAGGAGTTAAAATGTCTTTGGGTTCAATTGCATCCACCAGTCCCCTACTCAGCCCAAATATAAAATATTAAAATAGAAATAGTTATATACATTCTCCACTCATGAGACAAAAGAAATGTAAAATATACTATCATACAGTTAAAGTCAAAAATGATCAAATCAATAGATAATTTATAGGCAACACCCTTATAGAAGAAAGCAGACTGAATGGCAACGCTATGATCACAGTATTACTTGGATGAAAATCGGAACTGGAAATGGGCCGATATCCCCTTTCGTCCTCGCTAAAATCTCTGACCATCTGAAAACCCAAACCAGTGATTGCTTGTTATTACAGACAAATGGTTCTGCGCATGGGAAAGGCGTGGGCTGTAGACCTACACGATTCGAACCCGTCGGTGACGTTCTGGTCCTTCCATCTCCGCATGCGTAGTCACACCCACTCAAGACGAGGAGGATGGAAGACATGCTCAAAATGCCATTAACAGCAGCATCCATTTTAAAGGCCAATATGTGGCGATGCTCAGCCAAAGCGACAGTCTCCACGCAGGGCTGTCAATAAGACATTCTCACAATGAATCAACGCAAGCAAGGATGGCCAACAGCCCACATGCGTCGGCTGAAAGGACATACCTTGGCCGGCTTATTCCAAAAGGCTAAATCAGAATACAACAGTGTTACAGCGAGTTACAGGGACATCATCAACGAGTCATCATTTGTGTAAAAGAAAGCTAATTTTACATCCGTTTCTCAAGATGGGTTGTTTTTCATTAAAATATATCTTTAAACATTCCTTCTTAAATAAACATAGAAAAGTAAGATTGTGTGTGTGTGTGGGGGGGGGGTCCTGTTGAGTATAAAGTGCAGTCCAGCAGTTGAGTGTGTGTTTGACAGAGGAATCCTATTTTTATATTATTAATCCATCTTCAGTTGAGAATTAGACATAGGAAGACAATCAGGAAATGCAATTAGAAATGACAATCCCAATGCTAAACAATGTCAAAATACAGACAGGAGCCAACACAAACCCCAGGATCTCAATCATAGTCTAACATTATTGACTGGCTGCTTTCCTAAGATGTGCTGTTCGAAGATATATGGTTACAAAGACTTTAAATACTTCCTTCACCAGGGCCTCTCACTGGCGCACATTCGTTCACTAACACTCTCGCTAACAAACGACCCCCGTAACCAATGTAAAACAACACCGCAACCGTAAGGCATAAAATTATCAATAGAGCGCAACATTACTATTCATGGTTTACGGTGGCGGTGGACCCATGCAGTATGATAAGCCAGACTAATGTGTGGGCCCAGTGGACCCATGCAGTATGATCAGCCAGACTAATGTGTGGGACCAGTGGACCCATGCAGTATGATCAGCCAGACTAATGTGTGGGATCAGTGGACCCATGCAGTATGATCAGCCAGACTAATGTGTGGGCCCAGTGGACCCATGCAGTATGATCAGCCAGACTAATGTGTGGGCCCAGTGGACCCATGCAGTATGATCAGCCAGACTAACAAATTTTTCCCCAGTCTGCAGGTACACCCAGAACCACAACAACCAGCTCCAGCAAATGACGTGCGAGGGGGAGAATACAGGCCTGCTGCTGGCACTCGCGACTCATACTTACAACGGCATAACAGGAATCCCCGTTTAGAGGAGAACAAATCAAAAGTGTTTATAATCAACGTAATCATCCCCAGCCAAGAACCGTTAGAATATCACAGAAAACGACATTGAGAAGTAAACGGGTAAAGAGTTTTATCTTTAAATTGTTTTAAAAAGCCTCCCCCAGTCAGGTGTATCAGTGGAACCCCACAAACTCTTCCAGGGTTTTGGGGATCTGGTTGCGGTAGGTGATCTGGTGCCGACGCACGGCTCGCGCCGCCAGGCACTTCAAGCTCATCTTCATCTGGGTCTTAAGCAGGATTTCCGACACCCCCGTCGTACTCTTGTCCAGTGGCGTCTTCATCTGCTTGTTGGTCATGTCCGTGTGGGCGCCCGCCTCCACCAGGCTGATGATGATGGCGTGCAGCGTCAGGAAGTCACTGATTGGCCGGTTGTACTGCACGATGACGTGCAGCGGGCTGTTGCCCTCGTTGTCCACGGCGTTGGCCTGCGCGCCGCACTCCAGCAGCAGCTTGGCAACCTGCGCGTTGGGGAAGCTGCACACGTCGTTGGTGTGGAAGTCGTCCACGGGTGTGCTGGAGCTGGTGGCCAGGTGCAGTAGGGACGAGCCGTCCCGGGAGCGCGGGTCCAGCCGGATCAGGTTGTAGATCTGCTTGTTAACGCGGGCGCGCTCCTCGTCGCCGCATTTCGTCTTGGTGCTGATGCACGCCAGGTAGAGGAACGTGAACACGTTGGATTCGTAGTTGTCCATGGCCGCCGGCAGCTCGGCCTCGGGCGCCGTCTCCACCCGGGCCATGCTCCTCTGGATCTCCAGCACGCTGCAGCGCAGCACGTGCTCCACCGGCCCAGCGCCCACCGGCTCCTTCAGGTGCACCATCTGGGAGAAGACCTGGGCGAAGCGCAGCAGGTCCTTGTGCGTGTTCCGGTTGCCCTTCTGGCGCAGGCGCAGCGCGTGCAGCCACAGCCGGATGCACCGGTCGAACTCCATGTTGTCGGCGTACACGGCGCCGCGGTAGATGATGGGGTGCGACACGTCGATGTTGTCCGAGCCCAGGATGCGCTCGCGCGCCATCAGTCCCTCCATGTGCAGCGCGTCGCGGTCCCCCCGGATGGCCTCCAGCTCGCGCGGACTGCGACACTCGCTGCGGCCGCCGTAGGCCTCGACGGACGGCATGTGCTCCTTGGTGATGATGGCGCCAGCGTCTCTGTAGCGCTCCAGCATGGCCAGGTACAGGTAGTGGTAGGTCTTGAGGATGTCGTAGTTCTCCCGGTCGTTGGCGAACGACGCGCCCAGCAGCTCCAGGGCCTCGATGCGGCTGCGCGGGTCACAGTCGGCGTGTGACAGCAGCAGCTCCACCACGTCGGCCTTGCAGCTCTCCGCCGCCACCTTGAGGGGCGTCATGCCGTGTCCGTTGACCACCATGGCCGCGTGGCAGCGCACGAGCTCCTTGACAATGTCCAGGTGGCCGGCTTCAGCGGCGAAGTGCAGGGCGGTGGCCCCGCAGTGGGCCTTGGCGTTGGGGTCGGCGCCGCGCTCCAGCAGGAAGCCCACCACATCGGTGTGGCCCTTGTAGGCGGCGATCATCAGGCACGTGTTGTCGTACTTGTTGGCGATACTGATGTTGGCCTGGTGCTCCACCAGGTACTTCACGATGTCCAGGCGCCCATCGAAGCAAGCCGCCCTCAGAGGTGTGGAATTGGTGACAGTGGTGTGGTTGACATTGGCCTTGTGACACACTAGCTGGCGGACCACCTCGAAGTGCCCTGCGCCCGCTGCACACCACAGTGCGGTGGCCCCGTCGATGACATACCTGTAGGATTAGAGATGGGCGGAATTGACTCACAATTAACTTGTTCCTGAAAACAATGACGCAAGGGAAAACAGGAGCAATAAAAAAAAATCTAATGACGAGCAACAACTTAATGAATACAAACCCGTCAAATCTGACTGTACCAGTCTGTTCAGTATCCACCCTGTAGTGATCCAGCAGCAACCTCACAACTTTGTCATGTCCGTTTCGAGCTGCGATGATGAGAGGGGTTGACCGTTGACCGGCGAGGTGGGTCACGTAACTAAGTAAATATCGTGTCTCGGCCTCGGAGTGGTTAAGAAGCAAGGCGGCTAGCGTAAGGACTCGACCCTCAGCGGCCGCTTTGTAGACGTACCCGGCAAGCGACTCCATCCAAGCCCAGCAGGTCGCCGGAACCTCCGCCTTCTTCGCAAGTCCTGCCCACTAGATGCACTCCAACGCAGTCCGCCTCCCATTAAAATACCGAAACAAGCTTCAGCGTTTACATGAAACACTCAGCTAAGCGTGGCTGATAATTCGTTAGACGAAACCACATGATATCAATGCGCCAACCAAGCCAAATAAATACTAGTTCTTGGGTAACTTTTGGATTCGAAAATCAACTTTACAGTCCCCTTTTTCCGGAGGGACCGAGTAAGGTAGCGTGCGAGCTAGCTAACGTTAATGCATCAGTTTAGGCTGATAGCTAGAACAGTGAGGCTATTTAGCTTAGCTAGCTAACATGCTAACGTTCAAAAGCTCAAGTATCAGAATTGAAATACCACCAACTTCATGCTGTTGAATCTAACTTGTCTTGAATTCCTTCAACAATTTAAAGTAAGCGAGGTCAATGAAAGCTGTCGGATATCTCCCACAAATGTAAATGTTTTGAAAAGACAGCACAGCTACCTTTAACCTTTGCCAACCAAAATACTTGGCGAAGTGATTGTTCCCTTTAAAATGTATCCGACCAGAAACGGTTAACTATAATGTTAGACTATCCGGGGTGGCAATAAAGACGTTTTTCGCTTTTCTTGCAAGTGGGCTAGAAATATTGGGCGCATTTAAATACAGATTAATAACATCGTATTTGATTGGGTTTTAGATTACCGTGATACATACATTGATGGTAATCCACATTTAATTAACAGTTCACTGGTAATTACGGCATTTATTGTGTGTGGGTTTTACAAGTATGTTTGAGTCTCCACATGCTTTTGACATATCATTTGTTTGAAAAACGTAAGCAAAAACTGCGGTGAAGTCAGATTAATAGAAAAGATTAAGAATGTTATCGTCAATATCTCGTCAATTAAATATAGAAGAATCGAAAAAAATAAATTTTCGAACCTGCGCACGATAACGGACAGGAATCACTACATAATTCCATAACGGTGAGACATTTGGACGTTTTAAAGAAGAAAACCTGGTGAAACCCTGCTTTACTCCGATTAAGGGTGCGTCTTAAAAGTGCAGCTTTATTTGTTGTCGTCAGTAAAAAACGCCAATAGCTCTGAGCAAGAGCAGTCTATATAAACAATAAATATACACCATACGATCAAAGGTATTTGGACACCCCTATCTACTGCCGTGGCCAAAAGTTTTCAGAATGACACAAGTATTGGTATTCAAAAAGTGTGCTGCTTCTGGGTTTTTAGATATATATTTGTTAGATGTTACTATGGTATACTGAAGTATAATTTCAAGCATTGCATACGTATTTTATTGACAATTACATTAAGTTAATGCAAAGAGACAATATTTGCAGTGTTGCTCCATCTTTTTTTAAAACCTCTGCAATTCGCCCTGACATGCTGTCAATTAACTTCTAAGACACATTCTGACTGATGGCAGCCTATTCTTGCATAATCAAGGCTTGGAGTTTGTCAGAATATGTAGGTTTATGTTTGGTTGACGCTAATGAAACTTTTATCCAAGGTAAAGTAGGTATCAGGTTGGATATTTAACAGATATTCGCCTGTTATTATCCTCATGTCTGCTAACAGCAGTTACGGACCATCAACCAACTGACCATTTTTTACATTTTATTATTACAGTAGCTCTTTACCCAATACTCCTAAAAATTTCAAAAACGGTGTAAACTAACCCATAGACCATAACACATGTTGCACACCCTTATCTGTCGAATATCCAACTTGAAGCCAACTTTACCTAAGGTTTGAAATTGACAGAAATTGTTTTCAGGCTTGGAGGGTGAGTCTGGCCTGAGAATGGTTTTACGGTCCGTAGCTTTTTTGAAAATGTACGTGTGTAGAAAATCGTCCTGAGTCATTGACATTTGTGTACCGTTAATGTAGTTGATATACTGTACAATTCACTTTCCGACAATTGAAACCCCCCAAAAATGGAATTAACATATCTTCAGTTCCACAGCATTCTGTTCAGGAATGGATTCAAGTCAATTCTAAACGGCAAATTCTAAAAACAAAATGGTAGTTTATGAGAATGTTGTATTGCTAAAGGTCGTTGCTCCAATTTGTATTGGTTCAAACTATTGACACTTTTTGTTGAAGAAATGCATTTAGAACTATTGAAATGTATTTGAATAAAAGTAATTAAAAGATGTATGGATATGAAACCTCCATAAAAGTATTACAAATGTTAAAAATTACAATACTGCAAAACATATGAATGTTGATGGTAGGGCAAGAACTCTTTATGGTTGTTTTGAGATGTCTTAGTTTTTTTGGTTGTAAAGCAATTGTCGTTTTCCGTTAACCGTCATAATACACGTTTAACACGGTCTCTTAACTGAGAATACTGGGAGTATCAGCAATAGACATGAACGTAAAGACGTCTTTTGAAAAATAAACGCAATATAGAAAACTGTTATCCGCATATTAAGAAAATGTAATTGCTGTCTTTCTGGCAGGTTTTGTTGATTAGTTATTGGTTATCAAAGTTAAAATCTTTAATATATAGCTAACTTTACTGCAATTTTCATACTCGGCCTACATAGCTACGTAAAATATAATGATTATATCGATAATTTTATTAATTGCCACAGCCTATGCCATTATATCTGTTATACTCTGCCAAAGTCAGAGATTAGTCTATGTCCCTAATACAAAAGGGAGGGGAACTAGATTAACAGTTTAGTTACATAAGCATGGACCAATTCATTTGAATTTACACACGCAAAGAACTGGTATGGGCGTATTAAAATATCTTGTGTGGATTTTTGTAAGGTGTAGGACATAGTCGATATCTCAAAGGGAAATACTATCATCCAATTTAATCGACCGTGCCTGTCATCCGGAGGAGTCGGTCGGAACAGGGAATCTTCGCGGCTTAAGTGAGGCGCACGCATCAATGCGGAAACGGCAGAACTCGATGCAGTCGTCATTCTTTGTTTCTAGGTATGAAAACAAAACTTTAATTATTATCAGGTAGATCAAATTCTGAATCGTGATTGACCGACATAACACAACTTACTGATCTAATTGTCTTGGTAAACGGGTTATAATAGTAATAAGCCATCGTGGGTTTTACCAACACACGTGGTGCTTGATTGCTTAATTATAGCATTGAAAGTGTATTATAAAGTAATAACTTTCCTCATATTCAAGTAAATTGCCTGGTTTTCCCCTACATGACTCCATATTTATATCGACATAAAAAAAAAATCAAGTATCTTTAAATCATAATTTCCTCCATTAATGTGTGAATAAAACATTATGATAAGATATTACACATTAAAACAAATATTTATCTCAATAGGCCTGTCTGCTGCAATAGATTTTAGTGGGATTGCCAGGGCCACAGAAAGTGAACACTGGATCTGAAAGATCGCCCAGGGTGAATGCAGAGTATACGCTGAAATCATTGGTCCGCAACTCTTGCTTCATATCCTGTGTTTTTCAAAAAAACGTGCTTATCTATGAGATACCGTTCCTTGCCAGCGCTACTGCAGCCTTTCCTCTGCATATTGACCTGCTTGTTCATTCGCTATATGAAACTGACAATTTAAATGACAGTAGAGTTAATTCTCCTGGTAAGCGCACCTGTTGTTTTTGCAGCATTACTCCGTCTCTGGCTGGAAAATGTGCACATGCGGTGTTCACAAAGCTCTGTGTAATCTCATTAAAATAGACCAATTACTGTTTACTATGGTTTTAGAGCAACCTGTCATCAGTATTAGTCTGTGGACTTTGTAGGCACAATCATTTACTAGACTTGCCAGTAGAGGACTGACCACCCGTCAGAGTCGGTGAGGATGCGAGTGAAGCAAGTGCGTAATGGTGAGGCAAAAAGGCAAAAGAAACAAAACAAACGATTTAAAGCTTTGTATTGATTTTAGACAATAAAGCAAATAACGCGCACCAACTAGGAGACCGCAAGCAAACATTAATCCGTGGGTTGCAGTGGGTGATCAACAGAATATAAACTAAGGAAAACTGGAGCGTCCTGGTAATGCCTTGCTGCCATCACTCTCCTGCAGGAGGATAGTACACTGGCAAGGTGGAGCGCCCTAGAGGAGGGGGTACCGCTGTGCCACAAGGAACAGACGTTACATAGTCTGGTTCCTCTCCAGGTTTCTTCTTAGGTTCTGACCCTGCTAGTTTTTCCTAGTCAAAGTGCATCACCTGTCATTGCTTGCTCATTGGGTTTCAGTCTGGTTATTTATAAAAGCACTGTGACAATTGCTGACTTAAGGACATCATGTCAGGGTTTCACCCTGACCCGACTCAGGTCTGGTCCTACCACCCCCCTCTAGTGGCCAGTGGCTGCATCTCTCACTACTGTCACAAACATCACAGTCACCAAGCACACACCCAACTACGCACACCTGTTCCTCATCTCTCATCAGCACCCCTATTTAAGTTCCCGTTACGCACTCCCTGGTTGCCAGGTCAAACGCAAGTGTACGAAGCGCAACTCCTCGGTTTCCCGGCCACGTTTTGGCTCCCACGATTTACTCGTGTTTACCATTATGGCTTCCAGCCTTTGTTTCGCCTCTATTCCGGTCGTTTCACCCGAGCATTCTACTCTGCTCGTTTTATCCAAGCTCACTCACTCTCCCCAGTGAACACCGCTTGTTTCCCTCCGCGCTCCTATCTATCTTCATCACTCCTGACCTCCTCCCTCACGGCCTGCGTTTGGATCCCAACCATCCCTCCGTTCCACTCGGTCCCTTACACATCACAAAATGTATTTGATTGGCATACCTAAAAATTGAAATAAAAAAGACTGCACAGGAACTTGCCAAGACTGCACAGGAACTTACCATGTTCAAAATTCTGATGTGGCCCCCTCCCCAAAAAGTTTGCCCAACCATGATGTTAGCCCTTGTTTAAATTCACGCAAAAACATGACCATTTGACACACTTTAGATTCTCAGTTCACTCAGCAAATAAACAAAGCTTTACAAGGTTTGCCTTCTGAGCCGAAATGTTTTAGACCAACATATTGTCTCTGTACCAAAGATAAAGAACCTATTTGTCCTTCTAACACACAACAGGCATGGATCCCGAGAAATGGAATCGTGTCGGCTGAAGCCCCAGTTCCACCTTGACCTGTGGTTCAGTTTCACTGTCCAAAACTGGTTGCTGGACTTCGGAAGGCCCATTATCATGGTGAGTAGATGACATACAGTAACAATAACGCTTCAGTGACTCCAATAAGAATGCCTGTCTAGCTGTTCCATTTATAGGGTAGATAACCTTTCAGAACACAGACGGTTTCATAACACAGGCCAAAATCATCTGCATTGTCCACACTGGCATTGTAACAGCATTTGAACACTCAATAGGCACATTATAGGAACTTGGGACCACACAGTACCTTTAGTGTCATATGTCAGGCATTTGTTTCAGCCAGACCCACATAACTATTACTTCACTATGTCATTTCTGAAACATAATACATGAATACAATACTTACAATGGAGGAAATAATTATTTGATCACTTGCTGATTTTGTACGTTTGCCCACTGACAAAGAAATGATCAGTCTATATTTTTAATGGGATATATTTGAACAGTGGTTCAAAATAATATATTTGAACAGTGACAAAATAATAACAAAAAATTTCAAATTTCAAACGCATTTCAAATAACTTAAAAATGTATTTGCATTTTATTCAATGAAATAAGTATTTGACCCCTTTGCAAAACATGACTTAGTACTTGGTGGCAAAACCCTTGTTGACCATCACAGAGGTCAGATGTTTCTTGTAGTTGGCCACCACGTTTGCACACATCTCAGGAGGGATTTTGTCCCACTCTTCTTTGCAGATCCTCTCCAAGTCATTAAGGTTTTGTGGCTGACGTTTGGCAACTCAAACCTTCAGCTCACTCCACAGATTTTCTATGGGATTAAGGTCTGGAGTAAAGGAGGTTCTCACCCAAGATTTGACAGCACATGGCAACATCATTGTCCGTTTGATGCAGTAAAGTTGTTCTGTCCCCTTTGCAGAAAAACACCCCCAAAACATAATATTTCCACCTCCATGTTTGATGGTGAGGATGGTGTTCTTGGGGTCATAGACAGCATCCTCCTACAAACACGGTGAGGTGAGTTGAGTGGATGCCAAAGAGCTTGATTTTGGTCTCATCTGACCACAAGACTTTCACCCAGTTCTCATTTGAATCATTCAGATGTTCACTGGCAAACTTCAGACGGGCCTGTACTGTGCTTTCATGAGCAGAGGGAACTTGCGCGCGCTGCGGGATTTCAGTCCTTCACGGCGAAGCTGTTATTAATTGTTTTCTTGGTGACATTGGTCCCAGCTGCCTTTAGATCATTGACAAGATCTTCGTGTTTTGTTTAGGGTTGATTCCTCACTGTTCTCATGATCATTGAAACTCCACGAGGTGAGTTCTTGCATTGAACCCCAGACCGAGGGAGATTGACAGTTATTTAGTTTTTCTTCCTATTTTCAAATAATCGCACCAACTGTTGTAAAATTCTCACCAAGCTGCTTGGTGATGGTCTTGTAGCCCATTCCAGCCTTGTGTAGGTCCACAATCTTGTCCCTGACATCCTTGGACAGCTCTTTGGTTTCGGCCAAGGTGGAATCTGATTGATTGCTTCTGTGGACAGCTACAGGTAACCAACTGAGATTAGGATTACGAGCACTCCCTTTTAGAGTTTTAGAAATCTAATAAGGGATCACATACTTATTTCACTGAGTAAAATGCAAATCAGGGTATAATAAAAACTTGCCGTATATGAGTATTCCAGCATGACAATGACCCAAAACACAAGGCCAAGGCAACAAAGAAGTGGCTTAAGAAGAAGCACATTAAGGTCCTGGAGTAGACTAGCATGTCTCCAGGCCTTAATCCCTTAGAAAATCTGTGGAGGGAGCTGAGGGTTCTAGTTGCCAAACATCAGCCACGAAACCTTAATGACTTGGAGAGGTTCTGGAAAGAGGAGTGGGACAAAATCCCTCCTGAGATTTTGCAGGGGATCAGCAGGGGACCAAATATTTATTTACTCCACTGTACATTACATGTCCCTGTGGTGCATGAATAGCCTTCAACTGCTCTAATTGATACACTGAATATCCTCAGATGATCCTCCCTCTTGAGTGGTTCCCGCTGAACAGACCCAGTGCTGGGGATTACTTCCACATGGCCTACAACATCACCACTCCATTCCTCCTTCTCAAGGTAATTCATCGTGGCACGCAGAGAACAGGGCTGTGTTCTGTGGGCACACAGCCATTTTCAAAATGGACAGGAAAAAACAAGGGTTTCTTTGAATGCTAATGATGAGGGAACACAAGATGGTTTCTCATCAGACACTTTGTTAGATTACAAGGGATGCTCGGAAGTTATTGAAATTAACTTGGATAAGCAGATGCCAGCTCCCTTCCCTCAGATCAGATACTGACAGTAGTTGTAGTTGTTTAATGTTAAGTTCAGTTATAGGCATTTAATGGGAAGATATGTCCTTTCTGAAATGTAACTGATTCACTAATCAAGCAGTATTAGCAGAGGCAGTCGGTATTGGGATGAAGCGGCTGGACATTGAGCAAATTACAGTGGCATTTTGACCCAGGCTATTGAATTGAACTGGAAGCTAACGTACACAAATGTACCTTCAGGTCTCCCTGTCTCTGGAAGACGAATTGAACAATAGTATTTCCAATGTAAGCAAATTATAATGATTGTGTTTGTCCGTGTCTGTGCGTTCGTCCATCCAATCCATCCAACCATCCATCCGTTTGTCCAGTCTGTCTGTCTGTTGTAACTCTTTCCCGTCCCTTTCTAGTTGATGGAACGTAGTCCCAAGACCCTTCCTTGCTCCGCCATATACCTGTGCATCATCAACTTTGTGATGGGCGCCAGCATCCACCTGGTGGGTGACTCCATCAACCACCGCCTCCTGCTGAGTGGCTACCAGCTCCACCTCTCTGTCAGAGAGAACCCAATCATTAAGGACCTCAAGCCTGCTTCACTGGTACTCCATCATGACAATGCATCTCTATATCATCTACCAGACTAAATGATCAATTGTGCGCAGTTGAGGATGTATTGTGGTATGTCATTTTTATGTTTCTTTCCCATTATGTTTTAAAAAGGTTGTAGCGCCCGGATTTCATGGCGTTTTAGCTCTTAATGGTTTCAGAGAGTTTTGTCCACACCCATACCCCACACAAAAACGTACAGTGTGGCCTACACATCTTTTTACATTTGAGCAATATAGCAGACACTCGTATCCAGAAACAATTTAGGATCAATTGTGATGCCCAAGGACAGAATGACCTAACCACTAACCTGCTATCTGCCCATTGTGCATTCTCAGTTACATTTAGATGGAAGTGAAGCTGTGAAAGTCCGTTAAAACCTTATAACAGCAATAATGATAATCTGTGTAACCCTTGACATTTTGTTTACTCATTTGAAAGGCTTCTTCTGAAAGAAAGGCCAACATAAATATCAGTAGTCAATAGAATGACTTGAATAAATACATACTTTATATATTTTCTATCCTTGTCTTCCCACAGATAGATTCATTTGAGCTGCTAAATTATTACGATGAAAAGCTTGGCCATTTAATGTGGTAAGTAACATGAATATTTCCCTCTGCTGTTTGCTGACTTTCAGATGAAGATGAAATACCATATATGTTAAGATGAGTCATGAATGCAGTGACATGATGTGCACCATTAGCAGATTATCAGCATGTGAATAAATAATTTTGCCTTTCTTGGGTAGAGAAAAAAAAGTGTTCTTCTCTGTTGTGTTCGGCAGGTATGTTCCCTACTTCCTCATTCTCTTCCTCTATTTCACCGGCTGCTTTACACACATCAAGGAGGAGAAGATGCCACTCCCCGCCTGCCTTCTACTCACGCCCAGCGCCATCTACTATTGGTCAGCCTCTTGCCCCTATCTAGTGTCATATGATACAGCCTGACCTCATCCACTGTGGTTTCAAACAATGTCTTAGCCCTGGGCCCACGGTGGGGCACCTGTGTGTGAGACGAAGAGAGGGTCAGAGAGAGCGAGAGACAGAGAGAGACGAGACAAAGAGAGATGGGGATAGAGAGACGAAACAGAGAGATTCGGAGAGAGAGGGAGAGATGGAGAGAGTGACAAGACGAAGAGAGTCAGATAGAGAGATGGAACAAGTGACGGAGGGAGGATGAACTATGCCGTCAGACACGTCTCTTGTGCATTATTCACCGTGATTAAGCTAACTGCCTGAGGCTTGCCCTCTAGGTTTAGAATTATTTATGAACTGAATTCACAAAGTCACACTGCTGGGGCAGTTTTGTCTCTTTGCTTGTCACCCAAAATACTTCAATACTTTATGTCCAAATCAAATTCATGAAAGGTATTTCAAAGGCACTGAAAGTTGTAAGTGACTTTGGACGAAATTGTCGAAAGGCACGTATAATATTATGTTTTTAGCGGCATTTGAATGACTTTTTTATTCTTTGTGTCAGAACTTTATGGGATGATTTCAAGGACACACCTGGGTTAACAAAAAACAGTGAAGAATTTGCATTAAAGCTAATTTTCGTCTCAGTGACTATGGAGTAGAAATATATTTTCTTGATATGTGTCCCTATTGTTAGAACCAAGTGGGTTGTACACTGAATGCTCAGTTGCTGAAAGCAGTGGTATATGAGACTGTATTACTTTTTTCTGTCTCTAAAAGCATTAGAAAATTGTTTATAATTGCAGTAAGACACCTCAGGAATTGCTGATTCATGCCCAACACACCCCTGTAAAGAGCTGTATCCAGTCAGTCCACATTGTGTAATTCCTAAGAACAGGCCATAATTCTGTATATTAGCCAAATATCATATGGCTGTAATCATTAGGCTAGATCTGCATTTACCTTATTTAGTATAAGGTCATTTCTTGTTTTACCCAATCCTGTAGCCACCGCTACAACAGTGTCGGGAGAGTCGCCATTGCCACAGGATTCCTCCCAAAGTTGTTTGATCATTCCTGACAACCCCTCCCTTAACCAGGTAGTTAATGTGAGCCACCACGTTGGAGGAAACACCCCTCACATTGCCTTGTGCCTAGCCAGGTCAGAGGCCAAATGCTATGGCCGCTGCGCCACTCGGGAGGCCCCCAGCACCACATTACTACCAAATTACCTATGTGGGATCTACCTTGCACAGATGGGTGGACATGTCTAAACCAATCAGATCCTCTCAGAACTTCTTAAGTGCATAGGTGTAGCTGTCGATTGATATATACTTCAATAAGGCAGCAGTATGGGTCCTCCACTCCAAACGGAAGAAACCCAGATGTAACATAGAGGGACTTCCTGCACCTCTCTAAAAAGAACCACACACGTTTGTTTTCTATTGCACTAATAAACACGGGTCCTGTTCCTTTAGGTATCTGATCACAGAAGGCCAGGTCTTCATACTCTTCATCTTCACCTTCTTCGCCATGACAGCCACAGTGATGCACCAGAAACGTAAAGGCTTTATCCCTGACAGCAACGGCCTGTTCCTGCTCTGCAGGTAGTTAAATACTTTTTATTACTGTAGATATTAATTTGCATTGGTTTTGAGTGTCAAACACTTAACAGTTCCAGTGGGAAAACACTAAGCCTGGATTTCATATTTAAAGGGATAGTTCACTTATTTTGGGTAAAGTGAGTGACCTGAATTTCATTTGTAATAGATGTGACTTGACTTTACAGTTTCTCCATTGCCCTGGGTCTGGTCTGTGTCTGGGTGGCTTGTCTCTGGAGTGACCAGGTCCTCCGCAAGAAATATCGTGGGGTCATCTACGTTCCGGAGCCATGGGCCTTCTACACTCTGCACATCAGAGACAAGGGGGTATCAGTTTAAGCAAGGAGAATCCAACAACATCCATATAAAAATGGGAAGCCATTTGAAATGCAAAGGGTTTTTGTAGATCAGCGACTCAGACCGGTCTGACTGCGGTGATGTCAACCTTAAACACGCACAAGCAGTTAAATGACAAAAAAAATGTTGGCTTGTGTGGCTGAAAAAGCACATGAAGATACAAATATGTACTGAAATTCCTTTATAACTTATTTTACAAAGAGGTAACAGGGTGATGTAATCACATCAAGTAGTTAATTTATATCTGTTGATTGTAAGTCTTTGTAGGAAGAGCTCAGCCAGACTGACCTGGCTTGGGCTTAATACTATTTGGTGTTAATTTTGTATTCTGTATTTTACATTGAGTACATTTGGGAAACAAATTAAAATACACATTTAAAAGTTAAAAAGGTTCAAAGTAGACTTTCAGACTTATGATGTGTACCACCAACACTGTATAGACCTAAAGACATTTTAGATGTAAAGTTTACATTATTGACTTTGCTTACTCAGAACATTTCTAAATGTTTTTCCTTCAAATACTGTTATTTAATCCAACAAACTGTTTTGTATTTATAGAATTCAAGAAACATGTTGCTTCATTATTTTCCTATATTTCCATCAACTGCATATTTTATACTGTGGTGTCTTTGTATATACAAGATATGAATAACTTCAGTGTCTGTGTTGTATGCGCGATCAAATGTGCTTAATATTGTCGAAATCCGATTGGGAAGCCTTAACCCGGCCGCTTCAAATTGTTAGAGAATAGGCATTCTCGAAATATTACATCTGTAAATCCTATCCAGATTTATGAATAATCCAGAGTTCACTTTATAGGCAAATAGTGCATGTCACAACAAAATACAGTTTAAGCTTACAAATGTTTATAGCTCACTTTGAACTAGGAGTAATGAAGTTGTCCAGCTCTACAGCAAACCAAGTGGAGGGTATGTCGCTGGCCAAAACCAATTAAGGAATTTGCGGTTATTGTGACCGCCGTCTGATGGTTACCAGAGGCACAGTAGTAGTTGGTGGGGTATCTAGTTGACGTTACGTGCTCCCGGTAACATAGTAACACTGTATCAGTTTCGCGCAATGCCAAGTTCACAGAAGCAAAACAAGCAGACCTGATACGAATTATTCCGAGAAGCAGCAACCACGATGGTGAGTAGTTCGAGTGTAACTGTTGATGTACAATAGAAGTATAATGGTAATGTAGTCGGCTCTAGGGATTGTAACACATGAAAGTGAAGTGCTTTTGTTACTGTGTTTCAGGCAAAATTCCTGACGCAAGAACAAATAAATGGTAAGGCGTGTTGCTTTTTGTGGCAAGCCTTGAGCACGCGATGTTGTATGGGATAAAAGTTGATGTGGCACGGAGCAGGGCTATAACTTATTTGAATAATATTTTGTATTCAGTTAATTTGTTGTATTGACAAGAATTTATAATAATGTAACACTGAACAACAGAATGTTTCCTATCTTTATAATTCAACGGATAGCCTGGACAATTATAAACTGCAGTCTGTTGTGCCTGTTTTCATGTGCCTTTCCACGACTGCTTGGTATAGCGGAATGTAGATGCGAATGGAGGTTTATTCGAAGTGATTATCCGTGTGCCTACCACAACACAATGCGCTATTTGTACAATTTTTACTGTTGAAAAGACACACAATGCTAATCTTATCACTATTTGTGCAGCCATATGTAGTCAAATGTTATTGTTTTAAAAACGTTGTTGTTGTGGAAGACTAGTCTGTATACCAATATATACTTGATGCCTCCCTAGGTACAGCATATCTGTTGCTCTTTGTGTTTACCTTTGACTAGGCAGCTTGTGCATCTTTGTGAGATCACAGCAGCTCCTGACCACGGTAATCCGTAATAAACGATTAACTAGCGCTGACTGCAGATACAGCCTCGTTTAAGGCTAGCCTGTATCCCTCCATGAAGCGTATTACCTAGTTCAGTCATATACGCAACACGGTTATAGTTTAACCCATTTAATTAGAATGATTAAAACTGTCAAAGCATGCCCATTGACATTTGACAGGTTAAGTAATGGGGAGGCTTAAAATGGCCGACAGTCCATCTGTTCCAGCACGATTTACCTCAAATGGGATTTTTACTCGTTATATATCTATTTGACCTCTAGGGAAAATCCATAAAAAGTCTAGACAGAATTGCCCTTTGAAAAGGAGAACTGGTTTCTGAGAAAATGGGAAACACCTTATTTTTCACAGAATTTAAAGAATGCTTCTCACTCTATGACAAGAATCACAAGGGGAAAATTGAGGCCAAGGATCTGATCACAGCAATGCGCTGCCTCGGTGTCAGCCCCACTTTCATCGAAGTGGACAGACATCTACAGATCTACAAGATTGGTAACACTCAATCTATTTACCAACCAACCGATCAGATTGTATACATCAATCAATGACCCTCCCTGTCATGTTTTGTTAGATAAGAACGGGGAGCTCGACTTCTCCACGTTCCTGACTATCATGCATCGCCAGGTCCAGCAAGAGGACCCCAGGGCGGAGATCCTGGAGGCCATGAGGATGACGGACAAGCAGAAGAAGGGCTACATTCTGGCCTCGGAGCTCCGGGCCAAGCTCACTGGGTTAGGAGAGAAGCTCACTGATAAAGAAGGTAAGGGCCATTAACAGCGTCATGGAACCCTTGTGGAACCAACCTAGAGTTGGTTCTGAAGGGCACTGGTTCTGATCCCCAAGCGGCAAAGATGAACACACTTTCTCGTTTTATTCCTGAGCACAATCGTTAACCCGAATTGAATGAAATAATTGACGCATCATAATTCCCATAAAACCTAGCAGCAAATATGATATTGGTTATTCATTAC
Source organism: Novumbra hubbsi (assembly GCA_016801125.1). Classification (NCBI taxonomy): domain Eukaryota; kingdom Metazoa; phylum Chordata; class Actinopteri; order Esociformes; family Umbridae; genus Novumbra; species Novumbra hubbsi. The sequence goes on along the minus strand of JACXGK010002557.1, from coordinate 24,983 downwards.
CATACCAACTTTAATACACTTGATCTGGTTACATACTTGAAAACCACTTGGCACTTACCATATGTAGACTAAAAGCCTATATAATAACGTCAAAAGCCATTGATGAAAGGACCAGATTTGATTTGTTTATCAGTTTATCCCTGTTTCAGTTATCTTTAAACAGCCTAACCCTAACTTTAGCTTCCATTTTTCATAAATAATTGAAACTAAATAAGGTGTGTAATCATTGTTTAAAAAATATATCTCCAGATCACTTTAATTAAGTTAACATTAGTTTTGATTGTATTTGAGCAATAAAAAATAAGTAATGAAAAACGTAAAATGATCTTGTTTGCTCTCTTTCCGTCAGTTGACGAACTGCTGAAAGAGGCTGATGTGGGACCAGATGGACATGTTCACTACGAGAAGTTTGCCAAAACCATTTGTCTTCCTTCCCCAAACTACTAAGAAGCCTTTCAAGCCATTCACAATCTTACCGTATCGCAAAAGTGCACTGTCTCAGAGTCACTGTCTGCTACCCACTAACATATACATTTTCAAACCGGTTTTTACTTTTTTTATTCATAAGCTGTCTGAAATATTTTTCTGATTTTTATATTTTCCTTGTGTTTCAGTTATATTTCTCTTGTATTGATTTGAATGTTGAGGGAAACACTAGTGTGCCTGGTTGAAAGTTCTGCACTCTATTCAGAATAATACTAAGTCAAGTTGTTGTAGCTCATCACTTATTGAGGATTGATTGACATAAAGGGAACTTACTTTTTAAATATTATTCATGTAAATGTGAAATATTTCTGAGTGTGAAATTGCTTTCTGGCTTTTGATCAAACAGAGATTTGAATAGTGATGCCATCTTGTGGCTCACTGTGTGCAATACAATGGCTTTTAGATCTCCAAGCCACCGACGCAGATGCCCTGCATAACATTACATGACTTACAGACAATGGTCACAATTGTAATGGTTATTTTAATGCTGAATTATATAATAACAATTATGATTATTATCAATAACTGCAAGAGAAAATATAGTATGTTTTCAGTTACGTTTATTGTACATATATTATGTACAATAAACTATTTTGAGCAATTTCAACCTTTTTTTCCATTTAAACTCTATGGATGATTTCTTTCTGATCAAGTGACCTTCTCACTAATGACTGCTGTTATGGCAATGCAAACTGGTGATACTCAGAATCCTCAATTCTGAATTAGTGATTGAACAGGATTTACTCTGGAGCTTTGAAATGGCAACCTACGGGGACATTTCGTAATAATGTATAGATAGAATGCAGCTGCGGCCCAGAATCCTATTTCAGTAGGGACTTCGGCTGCGTTGTATAGGCTATTGTTTAATAGAGTGTGAGCGTGTGTGTGCGTTTGCTTGTGCATAGCCCTGAGGAACTATATAGTCCATTAAATGTTTTCAATAGTTCCCAACATCCCCCATGACTCCATTTCACTTCAAAGGGATATTTATGCTTTCAGATATGCCTTTTCTGCAGATTTGTTCTATATGTTTTGATGTAAACAATTTTGCATATGGCAGAGCATTAATGTTATGACATTTCACTGAGTAGAGATTAAAGACTTAATTTAATTTAAAGACTTAATACTTTTCTAAAGTATTTGGCCAGGGAATATTTCTTGTTGATGTGGTACACCATTTGGGATACAAGATTTGCTGTACATGCAGTGGAGAAAAAAATCACAGGAGGATCTGGTCAATGATCTTAAGGCAGCTGGGACCATAGCCACCAAGAAAACAATTGGTAACACATTTTGCCATGAGGGACTAAAGTCCTGAAGCGCCCGCAAGGTCCCCTTGCTCAAGAACGAACCCATCTGAAGTTTGCCAATATACATCTGAATGATTCAGAAGAGAACTGGGTGAAACTGTTGTGGTCAGATGAGACCAAAATCAAGTTCTTTGCCATCAACTCGCTGTGTTTGGAGGAGGAGGAATGCTGCCTATGACCCCAAGAACACCCGTCAACATGGAGGTAAAACATTATGCTGTGGAGCTGTTTTTCTGCTAAGGGGACAGGACAACTTCGCATCAAAGGGACAAAGATGGGGCCATGTACCGTCAAATCCTGGGTGAGAACCTCCTTCCCTCAAACAGGGCATTGAAAATAAGTCATGGATGGGTATTCCAGCATGACAATGACCCAAAACACACGGCCAAGACCACAATGGAGGGGATCAAGAAGACGCACATTAAGGTCCTGGAGTGGCCTTGCCTGTCTCCAGACCTTCATCCCACAAACAATCTGTGGAGGGAGCTGAAGGTTTGAGTTGCCAAACATTCGCCACAAAACCATAACAACTTGGAGAAGATCTGCAAAGAGGAGTGGGACAAAATCCCTTCTGAGATGTGTGCAAATCTGGTGGCCAACTACAAGAATGGTCTGACCTCTGATTGCCAAAAAGAGTTTTTTCCACCAAGTACTAAGTCATGTTTTCAAAGGGGTCAAATACTTATTTCACTGAGTAAAATGCAAATCAATGTTATCAATTTATTTAAAAATCAACTCATTCGAAATGCGTTTTTCTGGATAATTTTGTTGTTAGTGTTCCAATAGACCATTGAAATTATAGACTGTTCTTTTCTTTGTCAGTGGGCAAATGTACCAAATCAGCAGGGGTCAAATATTGTTTACTACACTGTATGCAGGGAGAAGAATGTCACATTTTATGAGAATGTTCCAAGTATCTTTTACCATTTAAAAAGGAAAGCACTGTCAGGTCCCCTGTTTATAGGGGTCAAGTCATTTGGACAAATTTCCTTTTCAATTGCTAGTATCTGGTTCCATATTCCTTTCACATAATGCTTGGATTAATTGCTACTTTTTTGCAGTTGCATTTATAGGAGCTAAGAAACATTACATATTTAAAGAAAATGACTCCAGTTATTATTGACTATGCAGTTACTATTGGGCAAGACATAACCGATAAGAAACTGTGTGGGACTTTGTGTGGTTACAAGCTTCGATTTAGTCATTGCGTGCTAGGAATCTGGGATGAAATACTATGCTGTTGACTACTGATTACCAGTCAATTAAAGTGAGTGTATAAATTACATTATTAATACTTCATTCACATTTAATTGATGTCAAAGGAATGTGCTATGAACACTGTCAGGCAATTCACAGAAATACATTATTTTGTAGATTTTGTACAGGGCTACATACTGTCTATGAATCTGTAATAATTTGCTTGAGAAGCAACTATTACTTTCAAATCACTGGCCGGCATTAAAGAATCTCCTGAAGAAATTGGTTTTCAGGATGTTATATCAGGATTTGAAACAATCCTATAGTACTGTTATTGGAGTTTTCTTATTATATGTCTACTTATAAACTTTTGACAGCAATCTATCTTAAACATTTCTTATGTGGATTGTCTTACATGATTTATATAAAAGTCAATTATACAATTTCCACTAGACTTCCCTTATATTTTTTATTTGGAAATAAGTATCCTTTTTCAGTTTGATCTTATTTTGCTTTGGTTCCAGAGTTGTTAACAAATTAAATGAGACATCCTTGAGAAATAATTTTAATGCAGATATCGTGTGGACATTTCAGCCTTTACATTCAGTTAGTGATGAGTGCAGATATTTCACAAGCATTAGTCACAAATCTTTACAATATACATAAGATGTTATCCTCGGCACAGTTACTCGAATGACAGTAGGAAAACACAAACTTGCCAAAGCATCTTTCCAAAAATGTATGTGAACTACTTAAAATATCTGTACACTTGCATTGTTCTTTCCAAATTTGAACCTTTCATAAAACACAGGGTATGCCACACGTTTTACAATAAAGAGCCATGGAAAATGCACCAGATGTTCAAACACAAGCAAACATTTAGGATATGAAAAATTTAAAAAGCACTATGTAATTTAGTTAGATTTGATTCAGGTAGAATTTACACGGATAGAAGGCGTCTTGAAGGATACATATTTGCATGGGGCAACCAGTGTCTTATGCGCAGTTTGGCACATGCATAGTTTATCCTCATATACAAATAATCTATTCTTCTTTTAAGTCTTAAGTTTTAAATGTCAATGAACGACTATTTACCTCGTGAATTGAGTCGCGGATAATATGTTGTAACATGACTCTTGAACAATAACGAACCTCCAACGTTTTTACGCAGCTTTCTTGTTTATACGCGTTAAGATACCTTTCGTTGGCTGTCCGAGAATGTGTCACATCGCCCATCTACAATGGATAGTCGACAGAGATCGGTGTTTATGACTTCTAAAGGTATGACTATTTGGGTGTCATCGTGGACATTGGCTTTTATTGTTGCAGAAATGGCACGTATTTGGCAGCTGTTCGCAGGTGAGGAAACCCGCCAAAATAAATCCTTTAACATTTTCCTAAACTCTCTTCGCATGAGGCAATATAAAACCGGGTTCAAGCAACTATTGGCATGTGCCAGGCACACAGTCACAGGAAAGACATAGGTATGAACCATATAGTAAGACTTGTCCCAGTTCACCAGATTGAATTTGACCAGGACGCCCCAGAAAGTAATTGCGTGATTTGGCATCCAACACAAAAAGAACGAAAGAACCACAATAGTGACGGATTTGGTGACTCTGTTGCTCCGTTTGGAATTATTGTTATTCATACTCCTAAGGCGAACAAAACGTAAGAGCATCAAATAGCATATGGTTACAATTAGCATAGGAAAAACAAATCCCATTATAATTTTTTGTAAGTGATATAAAGCCAGCCAGTGATGGCCCTCGGGGAACCGCAAAAGGCAGAGCTTTTCCCCAGCGATGATTGTCACATTAGAGAATATAGCCGTTGGCGCGGTGGCCACAGTGGCAGAGACCCAAAGGACTGCGCTTACCCATCTGACCGAACAATATCTGTGTCTTGTCCGGTCCTTCAAAGCTGAAGCAACGGACCAGTAGCGCGTGACACTCATGGCGGTGAGAAAGAACACGCTCGCATACATGTTCATGACAGTAACGGAAAGAATGATCTTGCACATCGCGTTCCCAAACGGCCAGCTGAAGTCCAGAGCGATGTCCACCGCCCAGAAAGGCAGTGTTAGGACAAACTGGAAGTCTGTGATGGCCAGATTAAGAACGAAAAAGTTTATGGTGGACCTTTTTCTCCCGCGTCTCACTTTCATCAAGAAAACGACTAGCAAATTCCCAACTAAACCGGCTGCGCAAACAACCGAATACACAATGGATATTATGATTCGGAGTGCCGGGCTGCCGTCTGCGGTCACATCTATGTCCTCCAGGCTGCTGAAGCGGTCCGGGTCTGTGGAGGACCGGTTGTAAGAGCTGATGTTACTGTTCCAGATCTCCCCCATCCTGAGCAATTCCGGTGCCTTTACAATCACCAATCTAAGTGCCCATTGCATAGCAGACATTTTGTTCCAGACTTTCAAATCCAAATAATGATAAATAGTTGCAAACATCGTATGGTAGCTCGAACGTTTGATCCGTCCAAAAAATATATTTGATATTCTGCATTTTCTCAAGTTGTTCTGATCCGTGCGCCGGGATCACACACTGGCTTTAAATAGGCAACTGTGACGGATGAAGCGCCACCCTAATAGACAACGATTGGTTAACGTTTCTCAGATTGACATGGACGTTTCATTGGTTGAGGACAAAAATATAAGAAACAAACGATTCTGATCTATTGAAACAGATGAGTACACCCCCTCCCCAAAATACCTGTCTGGTGCACTCCTGAACCAAATGTTGATTGGAATACAGGAAGACTGTCAGGATACAGGGAGAGAGTCATGTAACTGATAGACAGTGTGGAATGTCTTTGAATGTTTTTGGAGGAACTATTTACATGGAGAGATCACGTGACGGTCGTTTACCCTTTCAGACAAACTAGTTGTTGTGTTTGTCAACTGTTGAAATGTAATCTTATAGGTATGGAACTTAACTCCCACACGCTCAAATTTAATCTAAATCTATTGCATTTAAACAGGTACATATAAGTACTATGAGATAAATGAAGTAGACTTGAAAAGGGCATACAGATCGACTTGAGCAATTCAATTGCTTCAGTTGTGATGCTAAATACACCAATCAGCCATAACATTATGACCACCTGCCCGTTTACATGAAAGGGTGTACATAGTCTGCAGCCAGGGTCCAAAATGTACTTTTTGGCTGTTAAAAAATCGAAATATTTTCGACTACCAAGCCAGACAGATTTGTTAACAGCTAAAAAGTAAAATTTGCCAGCCCAAAAAAATTGCTATTGCTATTAGTAGTATTTGGTCTTGTATACGATTCTCAATCAATATAAAAGTTGTGGGCAGCTATAATAGTAATAAAATCACTCAAGTGTAACAAATTAGAATTAATAAAATATTAATTAAGACTTTGTATATAAAATAATATAAATATACATGCATTCAATTTCAAAATTTTAGAGGAATTAACAATAAAAAGTTCAAATAAATAACAGTAGTTATTACTAGTTCATTGTAATACACTGATCAGCCAAAACGACCTGCCTAATGTTGTGTAGGTTTTGCCACCAACACAGCCCTGACCTGTCGAGGCATGGACTCCACTAGACCATTACTATTTGGCCCTTGTCAAAGTAGCTCATATCCCACTCACTGACAGGAGCCATAATGACGAGACAAACAATCTGTTGTTTCTGTAGGTGTTCCCTACCTACATTTGGTTTCTGTAGGTGTTCTTCTTGTCCAAACCGCAACAAAAATGGATTATCAATTAACTAAAAATGATTAACAATAATACAGTGGCCAACTAGCTAACAAAATAATTAAACAAGGTGGATAATGTGATCTTTGGTGGGTACTGGGTAATATTTTATATATTTTATTTTATAAAACACAACATGTTAAATACATTTACTGGCACATCCATTAGAAGTTCGACTGGAGTCTTGCTTTCTTGGCAATGCGGTAGCGCCATACAGTTTGTGCTGTTTGCCGTTACTGATGAGGTAGCCAGGAGGTGCAGAGGCTGTGCCTTGGTGACTGATGTTCAATCAGGGTGACATTGTGAGTTCTTGTGAAATAATATATTCTACAGATTCACGGTTGTAGCGCCAAACAATAAAGGAATTGCCTCTGCACTTTTCCTTTACGTTCACACAACACACTCTGCAAAACACAACTCCCTCAAACTCCAGCCATGTTTTTGGAACACCTTCATTGTATCGCCATCTTTTGCAGACGTCATTATTTTTGAAGGTTGAAAAGACAAGCGGTCGCTTGCATTAGCCATGGTAGGAGTAGTTTCCTTAGCCTGAACAATTATGTTTTTCTTGATTGGGGGCTCAACTCCTGCAATAAACCTCCACATGAGGGCTGGAGTATCTTAAACTGTACCTCAGGTTTTAGATTGAAGTGACTAGATTAGATTTAGATTGAAGTGACAGCAGACCAGCGGCTTTCTCTAGCATGTGTATATAAAAAATAATTTGACCCGCCAGTGTGGTGTAATGTCTCCATAACTTATACAACAAAGATAACATTTACTTGCGAGTGGGGAGATCTGATTTTAAACCCTGCCTGCAATAATGCTTAGGTAGGTGTTACTTGTAAAAGTAACATCCACATGAATGGATGCTTTGAGCTTAGACGTGGGTCCAGTGACACTGTGGCCCTGTCCAGGGGTAAAACTAGACTGGGCCCAACAGGCAGGAAGTTTCTCCAGCCACATTGCCAAGCATCAACCACAGGCACACCAACCAATTACAGTCACCCTGAAAGAGGGCCGAGTATCGCCCAAAGGACAAGGAGGATATAGGCTCCCCACAGACCCGGCATCTCAAAGCAAGTCCAGTGCTAAGCACTAGTCAGGGTTGCTCTCTTCAATGTACTAATTTTTTAAAAGGACCCAATAAGCCCAATGGCACAAACTCCATCTTACTGCTAGACGATTAATGCACTAAAATGCCTAGATCCAGATCTTAACGTAATTCTTGCAAACATCTTGACCATGTACACCAAAAATCACTGTAGTCTTATGGAAATGTGATGTTTGTTATTAGTTGATGTCCAAAGTTTATGTGAATTGTTTTAAGATGTATCTTAATTGGAGATGTCAAACATTCTCATGAATGTCATGTATCACAGCATAGTGTTTATCAAAGTTTTTTTTTTTACTTTTAAACAACGGATAAATACTCCAGCTATTGAGGGAGTTAACTGAAGAACTAAAAGATGTAAAACAGCATGTTTTTTTAAGCACAGTCATTTTATAGAGCCTGACAGTCACATCAACATGAAAAATCTGTAAATTACAATAAAAGGGTATTTTATATAACCTTATACTTAATGTTGTGTGCGGAATAAGGTCGCCCAAGGCTCTTTGAAGAAGAGCTTCAAGACAAGCTGGGGAGACAAACAGTAGCTTTTTTTATTGGTTTATTAATCATAAAAGCCTCATTAAATAAGCAGATGAAAAATAACGGAGTTAGCAACTGTTTAAGTGTGATTAGGTTTCAGCAAACTAATCAGGAGACTACTTTCAATTGTAACAAAAACATCATATTCTTAGTTTTACACACTGATCTCTCTCTGTGAAATCAATAATATGAATGGGGCGCAGCAACCCCCAGTTACTGGCAACATCTAACTAGACAGCCGGAGAGGACTCCTGTATCTGGAAGTGTATGAGGGAGACATTTGATAAACACCTTTAAAAGTAGGACCACATTTGAAAATAGGACTAAATTGAACAAATTCTCAGCATTCATTTGCACTATAAGCCACTTGACCCTACGGGGCCATGGCTATCTTCCAGAATCTTCTCTCTCAGGATCTGTAAGGACTCAGACCGAGAGGGAGGTAGGGGAAGCCATGAGCCGAAAATTCACTAGTTCAAATAGAACAATAAAAATGTTTCATTTACATTTTTGACTCATTTCTTTAAATGTAGATTTTATGACTGACTGAATTGCTTTGTATTATATTTGAAGGTCATTGCAACATTTTTCAATTAGTTTCAAAATAAGTTATTTTAGTTAGTAATAGAAATCCAAAACAAAAGCCTATATCGATATCACAGAGCTGGTTATATGCAGCTGGTGGACCAAAGCAGCAGGAGTCCGTTGGTTTACCAGCGGACCTCTGTCGGAAACTGTTTGCCCACAGGTGGAACACTCCGCCTGCTTAAACCGCCGGTAGAACGCCAACTACGCCGGTGCCCCGCCATTTCTGTGTGGTCTGAGCCGTCTGAAATGAATACACATAAAATCAGAAATGTACCCACAGTATCCAAGTGAAAATAACATTTGAAGTATGACAAATAAAAAGGTAAAAACCCACACCACTTAATTTCGTCATAGGCGAACATAGAGCTGATGTACCAAAAAGCTCCAGCTTGTACTCATCTTTCCAAGGACATTCTCCCTGTCAATATGCATTTTAGCTATTTCCAGTCTGGCTTTTTTATATTTGTCTTTCAAAAGTAGAGTCCATCAATTTTAAAACGGTTGTACCTTTAGCTTGGTGTTCAGCTTGTACCTCTTTGGCAATAATCCTTGGTTCTTTTTCTACAATTCACACAATCCTTCTGTTGAATCTGGGGTAAATTTCCATCTTGCTGCTGTGCTCAGTGAGGTTGGCTACAGTTCCAAGGACCTTGAACTTCTTAATAACATTTGCAACTGTTGTCATAGGAACATAAAGTTGTTTGGAAATGGTATTGTAGCCTTTACCATGCTTGTCTATTATATTTGGGCCATGTTCAGTGTGGTGCACACAATGATACAAAACAGCACAGTGTCAACTTTTCTCTATTTAAATAGGCTGAATGACTGATTACAAGATTGGAAACATGTGTAATGCAAATTAAAGAAAAATATCACTATAATCCAATTATGTATTTTCTTATCTAAGGGGTACCAACAAATGTGTCCAGGCCATTTTTGAATATCTTTGCAGAATAAGCAAAATTTATATTTTTTCACATCTCCCTAGCTTTATACTATGACATACCAAAGGCGTGCAAGTATTCTTGGTACAGTAGCTTTTAATTTAATAATTTTTTTAGAAGAATTAAGCATATTTTAATGAGCTGTAAAGGTACCAACACATTTGAGCATGTCTGTATGTGTTTGCACAGTAAAATGGATCAGCAATGATTTAAAAATGAGACTAAACACTAACATTTTATGTATTTTACTAATTTACAGAGGCTGTACTTGGATTTCTTCAGATTATGTTGAATTACAAAGCTGGATAAAATAGATGTAAAATAAACTATGGCATTGATCTACATTAAAAACTTTATAATGACAATGTTAAAAGTGTTGAAATATGTAAAAATATTGACACCATTTGCATACATAATTTAAGGCCTATCTATGCTTAACAAATCCAAAATAGTGAAAAATGGTGGCCCTGATTTTTTAAGCAAATATTCCCTCCTCCAACTCTCCAATTCAAACACAATCTGTAAGGTTCCTCAATGAAGTTATACATAGCAAACAAATATTTAAGAAAAAAAACACACGGTTTTGGCCTGAACATTATCCTTATGTTCAGGGGGAACCCATAACAACACATTGAACAAGTACCCTCCTTATTTGGAGCATTGGGAAAGCTGAATCATGTTATGGGTATTCTTGACAATGATAAAGCCTGAGGTGTACTTCTGAATTAAAAAAGGAAATGGGGATCAACCAATAACATTTATTTAAATTCTTTTTTTTTTAACTCAGTAAAAGGGTCTAGGAGGATACCTAGAGATGAACCAGGCTCTGCGGAGTGGCCAGTCCTTTTTCTGGCTGTGCGAACATTTTAAGAGTACAAATTGTAATAATACATAAATGCATGTGGGCTTTGTCCAGAGTCTATCAACCCTCATCCAAGTCAGCAGCATGACCAGGAACAGTCAGGGGGAGGAATGGTCAGTGGAGTGGCAGGGGAAATCATCAGGTATCGACAGCTACTTGATCTGCAACACAACCTGGAAGACTTTGGACAGGGACAGATACAAGCCCTTCGGCCTGGTGGTCCTAAGGTGTGGTCCAAGGGCTCATTTCCTCCTAACTAAAAACAGAGCAGGACACAAGACATTTGGACAGGGACAGCTACGAGACTTTCGGGCCTGGTGGTCCTAAGGTGTGGTCCAAGGGCTCATTTCCTCCTAACTAAAAACAGAGCAGGACACAAGACATTTGGACAGGGACAGCTACGAGACTTTCGGGCCTGGTGGTTCTGAGGTGTAGTCCAAGGAGCAGGACACAATAGGAGTTCCTTAAGCTTACAGAGCATTCCTTAAATTTACAAAGGATTTACAGTGACATGGATAGGCAACCTACCATTAAAATGAAAGACTAATAATTTCTTTGTCAGCGGGCCAACGTACAAAATCAGCAGAGGATCAAATATGTTTTTACTCCACTGTATAAAGGAGAACTGACCCTACTCCCCCGGCAAAATATTATAGCAGTGTAAACCTTTGGGCTGAGACCGGAGGGTCCAGTGACACTGTGGCTCAATCCAAGGGTCCAACAGGCAGAGAGTTACTCCATCCACTTGACACAGCATCAACCACAGAGACACCAACCAATCACAACCACCCTGGGAGTATCAGCCACTCCCTTTGCATGAGAACAGCCTCAGAGAACAACAGTTAGCCAGTAACTCCGCCTCCGAATTGCATTGGGGAGAGGACCTCCCAATGGAGATGAAGCCCATCTGGTAAAGACAGCAAGGGTGGATTGTATCAAAGCCTATCTTCTTACCCGCACCCCCCTGGGCCAGACTACACTGGATCATAGACCCTACTGAAGAGCTGAGTCGGCTCTATGAGGAAAAGCCCTGCCCTTGGCGGCTTGTTTTTTCTGGCTTCTCCATATTTCATCGAAATATACCACAGTGAAAACCGAAATTGTCACCCAGAGTCAGCAAATGTTTAGTGAAAACAACTGTGGTACCAAAACCAAGGAGGAAACCATTGAGGAAAACCAAAACATAACTTTAGATTGTCTGAAGAGAGGTCATCTACCCATATAAACTGGTATCTTTCTGATAATAAGATCTAAACCAGGCAAGAATGTGTCCACGTTGCCAAACATGGTTTTACAATCTCTCCAATAGGAGAGAGATCAACGATGAAGGCATCACAAGGATCAAGAAGCAACAGGACAAATGCAGAACCTTTGTCTTAAGCCATTAAAAGTAATGCAGGGCCTATGCTATGATGCTTTTGAAACTAGACTTGAGCATTTCATAAATATTATTTGACTAGGAAGGCATTGAGTTGATGGGAAACTGATTTTTGAAAGGAACAGGAGGTTTGACATTGGCTGACCTATAATCGTTTAATATAACCGGAGTTTGGTACAGTTTGGAGAGGGAGCAATTTATTGTTATAACGTCGGCTGACCTAGCACAGAAAGTACCTCCTTAAGGGTTAGAACTCATTACTAATATACTGAACATGTCGAACAAAAAAGGATAAATTCAAGTGTCCCCAGGTTATGGCAGTTCTGTGCATTCTCAGGACAGCAGTGTTTTTCAAGACTAAACCTATTTAAAGGTCTGTAAATAGTTTTTTGATGGTGAATATCTTTTCATAAAAGAAGTTGATGTATTTAGCAGTGCTAAACAGAACACACACTTCACTTGTTGAGCATTGCTTTTTCAAATGTATCAAAAATGGCAAGAAAAAATACTGCTGTTCATCCATTATCCCCAACACCATGAAGGAGCTTGAACATAACTGAAAAGAACAAAGGGCAAAGCTCTTAAGCCCTCAAAAAGTCAGTTATTATCATTGCCAAAGGTTAATCTAAAGCATATTGATTTAGTGGGCTGACTACTGATCTAAATAAAAGTGTTCCTAACAGGTAATGACATAGGGTGCAAATACATATTTACTTAAAGAATACTTTATTAGAGCTTCATGTTTATAAGTTGAATATTGACTTAGAAATAATAAGTACTCTAACAATAAATCAAATGTTCTCATGTCAAGTAAAATATAGGCTGCAGTTGAAAATGAAATACATTAACAGAGCTTTGTGCATTATTAAGTGGTTTACTTTAGAAAAATGCTTGTTTGCCTTCTGTTATACATTTTGTAACTCACAACTTTAAGGGAATATTCGTTAGCACGTTTTTGGGCAGTGAAGTAATGTGTTAGGATTTCGGTGGATTGACCATATTGAGCTCTTAGACCGTACATTTTCTGTGCCCTCGGATTGGAGTGGGTATCTGACATCAAAGGACTTTTGCTATGTCTTGTAGTGGTGCTTCACGTTCCCACCTTTAATTATCGTCACATCTCAGAACATATGAGACATATTTGTTTTGCAATACCCGTGGGAACGATGAACATATAAGAGTCTTTGAGGTGCGAGGGAAAAGTAAGAGGCAAAACACAAGACAACATTTGACACTTTTACTATATGAGAAACTGGCAGCACCACACGGTTAACTAATGGAATCACAACAACCCTTCAGGGGTTGGTGAAACACAAGGAACTTAAATAACAGTGTTGACGACTGATGACGTGCAGGTGTGTCAGAGGAGCACTGCTGCCATCAGCTCTTGCCGGCAGTTAGTGTGCGGCGAGGAGGAGCGCCGGAGAAGGAGAAAGCATTCAGCGCCACGTGGAGCAGCCTTAACAGTAACCCCCCCATATCAGCTGGTCTGACAGGTCCACACCCTCCATATCGGTTGTATTCAACAATTGGTTTGGGGACCGGAACATTCATTGTCCCCCAAGACCCATCCCTCTTCTTTTGCTTCCTCTTCACCGTGTCCCCGTCAAACGCAACATTAATGCTGCTGCACATCGCAACAGCATTCTCTTGTGTCCTTCTACCGGGTGAATAAGAGGTTGTCCTCTCTTATCCACCACACAGAGCCCCTTGGAGCTTTGTTGTCAAATGCATTGATTTTCCCTCACAAATTGTACCACAAATGAAAAGAGAGCAGGTGCCTGAATAGCTATGGGCTGGTGTAGAAATGATCACAATTCAGGTGATACCCAGCGCCTAGGTATGAAGGCCTCATCAATTCAACTCATCATAGGTACACTTCAACTGTGAGAGACGGAATCTAAAACAAAAATCCAGGAAATCACATGTATGATTTTTAAGTAATTCATTTGCATTTTATTGCATGACATAAGTATTTGATCACCTAATAACCAGTAAGAATTCCGGCTTTCACAGACATGTTATTTTGTCTTTAAGAAGCCCCCCTGTTCTCCACTCAATACCTGTATTAACTGCACCTGTTTGAACTTGTTACCTGTAGAAAAGACACCTGTCCACACACTCAATCAAACAGACTCCAACCTCTCCACAATGGCCAAGACCAGAGAGCTGTGTAAGGACATCAGGGATAAAATTGTAGACCTGCACAATGCTGTGATGGGCTACAGGACAATAGGCAAGCAGCTTGGTGAGAAGGCAACAACTGTTGGCGCCATTATTAGAAAATGGAAGAAGTTCAAGATGACGGTCAATCACCCTCGGTCTAGGGCTCCATGCACAATCTCACCTTGTGGGGCATCAATGATCATGAGGAAGGTGAGGGAACATCCCAGAACCACACGGCAGGACCTGGTCAATGACCTGAAGAGAGCTGGGACCACAGTCTCAAAGAAAACCATTAGTAACACACTACGTTGTCATTGATTAAAATCCTGCATCGCGCGCAAGGTCCCCCCGCTCAAGCCAGCGCATGTCCAGGCCCGTCTGAAGTTTGCCAATGACCATCCGGATAATCCAGATGAGGAATGGGAGAAGGTCATGTGGTCTGATGAACAAAAATAGATCTGTTTGGTCTAAACTCCACTCGCCGTGTTTGGAGGAAGAAGAAGGATGAGTACAACCTAAGAACACCATCCCAACCGTGAAGCATGGAGGTGGAAACATCATTCTTTGGGGATTCTTTTCTGCAAACGGCACAGGATGACTGCCCAGCATTGAGGGGAGGATGGATGGGGACATGTATCGCGAGATCTTTGCCCACAGCCTCCTTCCCTCAGTAAGAGCATTGAAGATGGGTCGTGGCTGGGTCTTCCAGCATGACAACGACCCGAAACACACAGCCAGGGCAACTAAGGAGTGGCTCCGTAAGAAACATCTCAAGGTCCTGGAGTAGCCTAGCCAGTCCCAGACCTAAACCCAATAGAAAATCTTTGGAGGGAGCTGAAAGTCCGTATTGCCCAGTGACAGCCCTGAAACCTGAAGGATCTGGAGAAGGTCTGTATGGAAGAGTGGGCCAAAATCCCTGCTGCAGTGTGTGCAAACCTGGTCAAGAACTACAGGAAACAAATGATCACTGTAATTGCAAACAAAGGTTTCTGTACCAAATATTAAGTTCTGCTTTTCTGATGTATCAAATACTTATGTCATGCAATAAAATGCAAATTAATTACTTAAAAATCATACAATGTGAATTCCTGGATTTTTGTTTTAGATTCAGTCTCTCACAGTTGAAGTGTACCTATGATATGAATTACAGACCTCTACATGCTTTGTTAGTAGGAAAACCTGCAGAATCAGCAGTGTATTAAATACTTGTTCTCCCCACTGTACGTGCTCTGGCAATTTTCGACGAGGAGGAGCCAAGGGGGTGCTGTGGCGGGCAGGAGATCAGGAGGTGCTGGGACGAGGAGGAGCCAAGGGGGTGCTGTGGCAGGAAGAAGATCAGGAGGTGCTGGGACAAGGAGGAGCCAAGGGGGTGCTGTGGCAGGAAGAAGATCAGGAGGTGCTGGGACAAGGAGGAGCCAAGGGGGTGCTGTGGCGGGAAGGAGATCTGGAAGTGTTGCGACGAGGAGGAGCCAATGGGGTGCTGTGGCGGGCAGGAGATCGGGAGGTGCTGTGGCAGGCAGAAGATCAGGAGGTGCTGGGACGAGGAGAAGCCAAGGGGGTGCTGGGGCGGGCAGGAGATCGGGAGGTGCTGGGACGAGGAGGAGCCAAGGGGGTGCTGTGGCGGGAAGAAGATTGGGGCGTATTTTAACCAAAGGTATGTGCTTAGACCATAATTAATGTCCCTCTTAGTACCTTTCAGGGCTTGTTTAGGGAGTACATTAAGTTGTAGTTTGTATATTTGGAGCCTGTTCTCCTGTGTGTATCCACTCACTGCCATCCTCTTACTCCTCAACATACCAGAGATCAGAGGAGATTCCTACATCATCTGCAACCAGTTCCGGAAGCTGTTCTACCTCCTCTGTTCAACAAAGGGGTGTGGCAGGTCAGATATTGTTGGCCAGTGGGAATTTAAATGTAAAAAAAGTGATGTTGTAAGCATTCCCTAGCCTTGCACAGCTGCCTGATCCCACAAGCTTATAGTTAAAAGCTACATGGATGTCAGTCTGATCGGGCATGGTGTCTTTCAGATGGGTGTTGAGAAAAGTTAAACTCAAATGCAATTGGATTGACCTTGAACTAATTAAACCAACTAAGCACATGACGTGGTACCAAAGCACCATAATTCACAACAAGCAGATCAGTGTAGCTGGTTAACATTGATTACTTTGTCATGAACATTTGCAGAGGGACACTAATCATGGTCTACGCACATAACTTTGGTTAAAATAAGGAATTGTTTTGGAAAGGTTATACTGGTTGGTCCAAAAAGAATGATTAGGAATTATTTTTTAAAGTGCATTTCCTATTATAAGAGAGTATTTGTTTTTTAACTCTCAAAGCGCGGAACCAACAGTTTTTCTTTTGACAAGACAGCCTTGGTTAACAATACAGATATAGACAAAGTAATTCCAAAAAAACAAATACTTTAACTTCATGACATTAAAAACAATTCAAATTTCAAATCGCATTACTTACTGTTTTCTTTGAGACAAGAGTACCTGCTAATTCCAGGTCTTTTTGAAGCTCTCAACAATTCGTCCTTGGCTCTTGGACAACTCTTCTGATTATGTCTTTCCACTTCCGTATTATGTCCTCAACAGTGCTCACTGGAACATTCAGAAGCTTAGAAATGTGCCTGTAACCAATGCCATAGTTACGTTTTGCAACAATTAGGTTGCAAAGGTCAGGAGACATCTCTCTGCTTTACCCATCATGAGATGTCTTGTGTGACACCTTGGCAATGAGACCTTTCTGTAGGTCATCAATTGGGACTGAACCCGATGATATTAATTTGCACTGACAAGGGGCTGGATTGCTTTTAAATTACTGATAGATTTCAGCTGTTGTCTCTGCTTTCCATGCCTTTTTGCACCTCCCTTTCGTCATGTGTTCCATACTTTTTCCCTGTGTCATTTCACATAACTTAATTTTCAAGCTTATTTGTTTTGGTTTCTTTTTATTCATGGATTACTTGGGTTGTTACCAACATCTGGTGAAAATGTCATGTCAATAGCACCTTTGGAAATATATTTTGTGAGAAAGATTGTGACGTGTTCAATACTTATTTCACCCGCTGTATATATTCAATATATGCAACTTCAAAATATGCAACTTGTATGGTAAATCTTTTGCACTCTTTCTATTTACTGTGTCAGTTGTATTTTTACTTACTGTGTTATTTTATAGTGTTTTTATAATTGTTTACTACTTACTGTGTTTACAGTCATGCACCAATACACAATAGCAAATTCCTTGTAAAGGTTAAACCTAACTGGCAATAAAGCTACTTCTGATTCTGGGGTTAACATATCTCTACACCAATGTGAAGAAAAAACATGTGACATAACACACTTGGCATATCTCTACTACATCTACCTGAAAAACATCTGTAATACAATATACTTAGGATACCATCTGTACTAGAAAACAATTAGCATATACCTACCTGCATGAAAACCTGTAACAATGCACATTGCAAATCGCCACTGCATCAGAATACAGCTAGCATATCTCTACTACATGTACCTTAAGAAAACATTTGTAACAAAATACAGCGTATCACAACTACATGAAAAAACCATGTAAGAAAATACACCTAAGGTACCTCAACTATTAGTTTACCTATGCAACATCTACTTGGACCAGAAACCAATTAGCATACATCTACTACACATACCTGAAATCAATACCTGTAAAATAAAAAATCCACTTGGGATACCTCAACCACACATACCTGTACTAGAAAACAATTAGCATATCTCCACGACACCTACCTGTACCAGAAAACAGTTAGCATATCTCCATGACACCTACCAGAACATATTTCGCATATCACTACTACACCTATCTGAAAAGAACTCCAGTAACTTAACACACTTAGCACATCTCATCTACACCTAAATTAAAAAAAAAAAACTAAGAAAATTTGAATTGAACCCAATTGAACATCTCTGTAGAGAACTGAAAATGGCTTTGCACCGACGCTCCAAAATGTAATCAATTTATTTTTCCCTTAAAATTCTACACACACTATCCCGTAATGACAAAGTGAAAAAATATTTTGCATAGATTAGCGAAAATTAAGAACAAAAATATGAACATGTACTAACAGTATTAACAGCCTTTGCTCAAAGATTTGTTGAAGCATCTTTGGCAGCCATAACAGCCTTTTGAGTATGATGCTACAAGCTTAGCACATTTATTTTGGGGGATTCTTCTTTGCAGGACCTTTCAAGCTGCATCAGGTTGGATGGGGAGTGTCAGTGCACAGCCATGTTCAGATCTATACAGAGATGTATAATTGGGTTCAAGTGAAGGCTCTGGCTGGGCCACTCAGAGGCATTCACATAGTGGTCCCAAAGACACTCCTTTGTTACCTTGGCTGTGTGCTTAGGGTCGTTGAGGTCCATAGCGCTCTGGAGCTGGTTTCCATCAAGGATCTCTCTTTACATTGCTGCATTAATCTTTCCCTTGATCCTGACTCGCCTCCCAGTTCCTGCCGCTGAAAATCATCCCCACAGCATGATGCTGCCACCACCACGCTTCACTGTAAGGATGGTATGGGCCAGGTGACGAACTGGTTTTCCTCTAGACATGACGCTTGGCCTTCAGGCCAAAGAGTTCAATCTTTGTTTCATCAGACCAGAGAATTTAGTCTCTTATGATCTGAGAGTCCTTCAAGTGCCTTTTGGCAAAACTCCAGACGGGCTGTCATGTGCCAGATCTGTGCCTCGATACATTCCTGTACCGGAGGTCTACAGACAATTCCTTGGACTTTATGGGTTGGTTTGTGCTCTGATGACTGTGGGACCTTATATAGACTGGTGTGTGCCTTTCCAAATCATGTCCAATCAACTGAACTGACCATAGGTGGACTCCAAACAAAGTGTAGAAATATCTCAAGGAGGATCATTGGAAACAGGAAGCGCCTGAGCTCAATCCTGAGTGTCATGGCAAAAGCTGTGAATACTTATGTACATGGGATTTTTTCTTTTTACGGTATCATTATGGGGTATTGTGTGTAGAATGTTGAGGAAGAAAAATGAATTTAATCCATTTTGGAATACGGCTGTAACATAACATGTGAAAAAAGTAGAGTAAAACTTTCCAGATGGACTGTACCTGCACGAAAACCTATAAAAATGTATATTGCAAATCTCCACTACATCTACTATACATTTCCACAAAGTCTGTTGCCTCAGTTTTTATGATGGCAATTTGCATATACTCCAGAAGGTCATGAAGAGTGATCAGATGAATTGCAATTAATTGCGTAGTCCTTTTTGCCATGAAAAGTAACTTAATCCACCCAAAACATTTCCACTGCATTTCAGCCCTGCCACAAAAAAACAAGCTGACATCATGTCAGTGATCCTTTCCTTAACACAGGTGAGTCTGTTAACGTGGACAAGGCTGGAGATCACTCGGTCATGCTGATTGAGTTAATAGAACAGACTGGAAACTTTAAAATGAGAGTGGGGCTTGAACAAAATGAAATGTTCTTCCTCTATTAACCATGCTTACCTGCAACACGTGCAGTCATCATTGCTTTGCACAAAAAGGGCTATATATATATACACACATATATATATATGTGTATCTACTACGCATACATGAAAAGAACACACAGCGCACTTCTCAACTACACCTACCTCAAAAAAACTCTAGAAAACAATGAGCATACCTAAGTCATAAATCCTTAGAGTATATGCTATTAGTTTACATCTAGAAGTCGCTAATTGATAGCTTTGCTTAGTTGAATTTTGGTAGAACGATTACAATTTTGCACGTCTTTGCTAATGACTTCCTACCCCATTTGTTTTCAGTGAGCTGCTCCAAATTAGCACCTGTGAGGCTGCTCACTCCACTTCAGCTAGTTCGCGCGTTTCGTCACAATGCTGTTCGAACGTTGGTTTTAATTGTTCGTGTCCTAACCAATCGTTCCCAATGGCTGAACACATGTTGTGTCATCAATCACGTGGGGCTCTTTGTTTACCTTAGAACGACCATACGACGCTGGAAAACTGCAACTTGCCTTGTACAACTATTTGGATTATTTACTTGAACATACAATCACTGAAGTCTTCATTGAGCAGGTAGGCTAACCACATTCCTCATGCTAACCACTGATTTGCAGAAGTTTGTCCGATTATAATGTGGCTATAAACGTGGCTATAGACTGACGTTTGTGTCTAGATACGCCGGTCCCGGTCTGGCTTGGTATTGTACCCAAAATGGTGGAACTTGCCTTAAAACGCAAAAACCCGCACATGGTATGTAAACAGTAGCAGACCATTAAACGAAGGCAAGTATATTATATATTATTATATTTATATTATGTAGTTACTGCAAACTTTATTACACCCTTTTATCTGGAAAACGGAGCAACGTTGATTCAAAATACTTTGACACAAGATAAAACAGGCACCCAAAAGTAAATTTTTTATATGTAACTCAATGTTGACCAAAATCGTAGTTACTTGACACTGCCTTTGGACGGCAGCACTATGTGCCACTACACACTAACGGTTGTGTGAGAATTTATCAGATTGGAACAATCCTTGAAGAAAAAAATAAAACGAGGCAAAACGTATATATAGAGGCTGAATGAAGCTACAATAGCTTTGAAATGTACCTTCCCTCTTACAGTCTGAATTGAATACACTTATAACACAAACTGGATTAAGAAGGAGACTGATCAAAGAAGGTACCAGGAAGCCAATGTCAATTGCCAAGGGCAACATGAAGTCTCAACTGGACCTGTTACCAAGGCCAAGTGGCAAAAGGTGCTGTGTGGTCAGATGAGACCAAAATTGACCTTCTTGGCCTGAGTGCATTACGACATGTCTAACAAAAACACAGTTCATCATTCCACCCAAAGATCATGCCCACATTAAAGCATGTTGTTGGCATCATCCTGTTGTGGGGATGTTTCCCTTCAGTGGGGGCTGGAGCAATTGTCAGAATAGAAGGGAAAATGGACAGCAAAAAAAAAACTAATTCTTGAGGATAAGTAAAAAATCTTGATTATTCAACAAAACAATGGTTTGTCAGAGCCCTGACGTCATCCCATTAAGAATCTGTGGAATTACTTGGTGTCCAGTCCATAAGGGGTCGCCATTCAATTTGACTGATCTTAAACCATTCTGCAAGGAAGAATGGGCAAAGTTAATAATGATGTATTTAAAGAGATTTATGGCAGCGATTGTTGTTAACTTAACCAAATAGGGTATTTTACTGTTACATTTGTTCCCACTATGATATTGTGGGTTACTGTGGGTAAATAAAGCAATTATTTCTGCATGGTAAAAGTCTGATTTTATTTGTTTTCATTGCAGGCTGACTTTCTTTTCCCGCTGTAATATGGTTCATCTTTATCTAGATCAGGGGTGGGCAAACTACGGTCCGAGGGCCAAATGCGGCCTGCGAGGCTGTCCCATCCGGCCCGCGGAATGTAATAAAATAGTTTTGAGGGGAATTAAAAAACAACTCACCAGCCCATTCTTATACATCTCAGTAAGAATTTAAACTATTTACACATTATAAGGGATCTACTGTACATATGTAATGTATGTTTAAACTTTTGCCCTTTTCTCGCCTGCAAATCATTCATGATTAACAAATTACAAAAACAAATGTGGCCCTCCATTTCATTTAAAGATTCTGATGTGGCCCCCGAGCCAAAAAGTTTGCCCTCCCCTGATCTAGATGGATCAAATTATATCCAACTTTGCAAATTGCAGTCAAATGTTTGTCCAGATGTGAAAAGCTGGTAGTGACAAATCACACATCGGGTCTTGATAAACAAAATATATTAAAGATCAAAATCTTTACTGTACATTTAATGTACATGGTGTCATTTGAGAACAAAACGAAGTAACAACGGTCAATGGAAACCAAATAACCAACCATTTGAGGGCTGGATTCAAACTCTACACCAAAAATCAAAGTAAAGAGGCTGTTCCAAATTGTGTGAATTTCATAACAGCAACTCAATGTGACTAAGTAGTGTGTATAGCCCCCACGTGCCTGTATGCACTCCCGACAACATCTGGGCATGCTTCTGCGGAGACAGCGGATGGTGTCCTGGGGGTTCTCCCAGACCTGGATCAGGGCATCAGTGAGGTCCTGGACAGTCGTGCTACTTGGCGGTGTCATGATTCACCAATACATAACGTCCCAGAGGTTCTCAATTAGATTAAGGTCTGCGGAATGTGCGGGCCAATCAATGGCATCAATGCTTTAATCATCCAGAAACAGCCTTCACACTCTGGCAACATGAGGCAGGGCATTGTCCTGTACCAGGAGGAACCCAGGGCCCACTGCACCAGCGATGGTTCTAAGGATTTAATCCATTACCTAACAGCAGTCACGGTAGCATGTGGAGGTCTGTGTGACCCTCCAAGGATATGTCTCCCCAGACAATCACTGACCCACCGCCACGCTGGTCATGCTGGATGATGCTGCAGGCAACATAACGTTCACAACGGCGTCTCCAGACTTGGTCACGTGTGTCACAAGTGCTCGGTATGAATCTGCTCTCATATGTAAAGAGCATGGTCACCCTGACATTTTTGTTGTTCTATGGTGAATGCCAGTCAAGCTGCACGGTGCTGGGCTGTGAGCACAGGTCCCACTAGAGGATGTCAGGACCTCATGTAACCCAAATGGTGTCTGTTTCTGACAGTTTGGTGCACCTTTAGCAAGCACATTCAGATTGACCACAATATTAGCAGTTATTAGTTTTTTTCTAAATAGGTAAATTGACTATGGAGTATCAACCAAATGTCCATTATTGTGGCGATCAGCACATGCTTGCCAACAAACATAAATGTCCGTTCTCAGTGAAGACAATGAAACAAGATGAATATCCCCTCATCACAATGGTTTCCAAACACCCCAAATCAAACTCCCCCTTAATACTGCATCTTAAATGGGATTATCAAACTCCCCTTATACTGTATACAATGTGGTCTAATTTGTTGGTATCCCACCACAAAAAAAAAAGTATTAACACTCTGAAATAACTTGAAACGAGCAAAAGTAATTTGCATAAACTATTGTTTATTTTATGTTTATTAGAAATCAGAATTGTTCTTTGATTTTCTATTGAACATAACATTTTAATAATAATAAAACATTTTTTTATTGATGGACGCCTAATATTTTGTTGCACAACCTTTAGAGCCTGTCAATGCAATCAAACGTTTTCTGTAACTCTCAATAAGTATTCTGCACCTGTTAAAAGGTAGCCAATTTTTCCTGAAAAAACTGATTCAGGTGTTTCAAGTTTGATGGTAGCCTTCTTCAGACTGCAAGCGACAGCTTTTTCCATAAATGTTCGAAAGGATTCAGATAAAAGGTCACTTCAGAATAGTCCAATGTTTTGTTCTTATCCATTCTTCGGTGCTGTAAGCTGTGTGTTTTAGGTCATTATGATGTTGGAGGTCTCATGACCTGCGACTGATAAGTATTTCATAATTAATCTTTTTCATCTCAAAGCTCCCTTGTTTTATTCTATGTCATACCAAAGACATGCAAGTATCCCTAATACCAGTTGCTTTTGATTTCATCACTTTTCAACAGGAATGAAGGATTATTTCCTGCATTCCAGTCGCTCTCCCGGTGACGACCCAATCTGTTCCTCTCCTTAGTCCTCGCTGCAAACCACCGGGAAAGATTATCCTTCTTTCTGATGGACAGTCCCATGTCCCCACTTATTCTGGGTCGGCCATGGTTACAACTTTATAAACCACAGATTGATTGGAGGTCTGACACCATCAACTCCTGAAGAACTAAATGTTTTCAATGCTGCCTTGGTTTGGTGGACACCCCTGGGCCCAACAGTTCCCCAGTCTCTGTTCCGCAGACTGATCTATCCATGGTACCCAAGGACTACTACGACCTTGCCGCAATCTTCAGAAAGCAGGAAACAATTGATTTGTTGTATTTACCTTGATGACATTTTGATCTTTTCATGCTCCCTCCAAGAACACATCTTACAAGTTCATTGAGTCCTAGAGCGTCTACTATAATAGCCTTTTCGTCAAACTCGAAAAGAAAGAATTTCACGTCTCCACCATCTCCTTTCTGGGCCACATCCTCTCACCAGGACCAGTGGAGATGGATCCAGCTAAGGTGGCTGCGGTCACTGAGTGGCCATCACCCGCTGATCGAAAACAGCTCTAGCGTTTCCTTGGTTTTGCTCATTTCTATCAATGTTTTATTAGAAATTACAGCCAGGTGGCTGAACCACTCACCACCTTTACATCAATGAGGACACCTTTCCGCTGGCCCAAGGAAGGTGAAGACGCCTTCCAGGAGCTCGAGTAAATTTTCTTCCACTCCCATCCTTATCCAACCAGATCCGGCGCTTCAGTTCGTTGTTGAAGTAGATGCGTCTTGAAATGTTTTTTTGAGATCAATTACATTGTGGGATCGCTGACTCTTTCGGACACTGTGGAATTCATTATTAAAGAAATTGGGTGTTGGACTGAAATCATGTCATTGAGGAGTAGACTCCTAAAAAGTAGGCTCAAGGGTTAATAAGTTACTTGGGGCATTCCATAAGAAGGAGGGGGGTCAGGAAGTTAGGAGGATAAGACAAAGGACACTGTTTATCTAGAAACCTATAGATTAACTTTTAGGCTGAC
>JACXGK010002556.1:16628-53416 GCA_016801125.1 Novumbra hubbsi | reverse complement strand
GTCAGATGCTGTGTGCTATACACCGTGTCAGATGCTGTGTGCTATACACCGTGTCAGATGCTGTGTGCTATACACCGTGTCAGATGCTGTGTGCTATACACCGTGTCAGATGCTGTGTGCTATACACCGTGTCAGATGCTGTGTGCTATACACCGTGTCAGATGCTGTGTGCTATACACCGTGTCAGATGCTGTGTGCTTTACACCGTGTCAGATGCTGTGTGCTATACACCGTGTCAGATGCTGTGTGCTATACACCGTGTCAGATGCTGTGTGCTATACACCATGGTGAACGTCTGCTCTCAGTTACAGCTTGAGGTTGTGCACTAAAAAAAGTCATATCACCAATCATTTGTGATCGTATTAATCCGTTCGTAGCACTGTTCATAGCAGTGTTCATAGCACTGCACAGCTCTTATGTCGTGAAGACGACAACTGATGTAAAGGATGGTGAGAATGCTTTTGAATCCTGTAATTCCCAGCTTTGGCATCCTGCCCCTGGAGCCCAGCCCGGGAGACCCGTCGTATCTGCAGAACTACGGTCACACCGGCTCGGGGATGGAGCCGCCCCCTCCCGGAGTCCCACCAAAGAAGGTTTCCATTCATCATCACCATCATCATCACTCTTACACAGCCAGTGGTCTCTCATACCATTACGCATCGCCAAAGGACAGTGTACTGGTCTTCGTTAAATATCTATGCACACACACACAATGATAAAGTATTCGTTTGTCGGCCTATTGACACCAGAGCAATGTCCCTCTAATCTCCCCATATCTCCTCCCGTTCTTCAGTCTGTAGCGAGGATCAGTCAAGCGGGGACCAAGTCTGTGTTTGCACAGAGCGGCAACAGCCGGGAGGTCGTCCCCATCCCGTTCAACCAGACCGCTGCCCCCCCACAGACCAGGTGTGTGGCCGGTACCAGGGGCCCGTGGTTAAGCCGGCTCGCCCGTCCCACCGCGGCCTCACAGGGCGTGTTTAACGCCGGGAGCCGGCGTGCGCTAGTGTCTCACCTGGCCCGGTCGGTGCGGAGTGTTTTCCCGTGTGCCGTGGCCCGGTGGCAATGACCATTTGCTGTTCTCCCTCTGCAGTACCACGCCTCAGGTGCTGAGCCCCACTATCGCCGCCCCCCCCAACGTGCAGCCCCGACGGAGCTCCCGGCTCTTCACCAGCGCCAGTTCCACTGCCAAGGTGAGACCCCCGGTCCCCTGCCCTCCTGGACGTCTCCGGTGGATCTGGGTCCCCCTCGGGCAAACTCAGGGGCTTTGAGGTCATTGTGACGGGCTTCGCCCTCATGCCGTTGGTTAGCCTGAGACGATGTATAGGAAGGATGGCTGAAGTGCCTGAATCCCCGGGTGCTTCCACAAAGTACTGAACCGTGGCTCTGAATTTCCCACGCGATTTAGTTCTATGAACGTGTTATGGCTTTGTCATTATGAGGTATTCTGTGTGGTTCACAGCAAAAAAGGCCTTTATTCAAAAAGCAAATGAGGTCTATAATCCACATTTGGAGGATGTGAAACGGTGTGAAGGGCTTTGCAAAGGCCCTGTGTTTTGTGCTTCAGTGTGTCAAGTTTAAGAGTTCATCTTTTTCCATGAGAGACTTGGACACATTGCAGAAGGACGGGGGTTTCAAGAGGCCGCGAGAGGTACAACACAAACGGGCTTTGTGTCTCAACAGGAGAACAGCAAGAAGCTGAAGATGAAGTTCCCCACCAAAATCCCCAACCGGAAGACCAAATCCAAAACGGGCAAGGGGGGCGTCACCCCGTCCAACCTGAACGAGAGCATAGACATCCTGAAGCTGGACTCGTCCCTGATGGATGGGAAAGGTGTGGGGTCTCCCCAGTTCCAGGCCTTCAGTCTCCAGAAGGCTGCTGCAGGTGAGCTGGGCCACCATGACGTCAGCGAGACCAGCAGGGCAACCTGCAAGCATGTCACACACACACACACACACACACACAGGTGGCCATCCAGAAGCGGTCCAGGACGCAGTCCTGGGGGCACTTGCACTGCTGCGGTGTTGGTTTGTATCAACTGTTCTTCGGGCAAGAATTATCCACAGTCTTTTCTTACTTTCTCAATTAAAAGCATGGACTGTTTGTAAACTCAGTGTTGTGCATGAGTAGTAGGACTGTGACACAGGTTGGTACTTTTTAATCTGTACCCCTCCCCCCATGAAATATTAATGACATTTCATGTCCACTGCGGTGGAGGGTTGGAAAGCGGAACAGACGGAGGCACCGTTCCGGACGTCATCCAACCTGTTTTAAATATGAACTGTCAATTTACTGTTCATTCCGGTTGTCCTCATCAGAGGCCTTTAGCTGGGGGTCATCTGGTGATGACCGTCTCCAGTCTTCATTGGCCTGCTTTGGTGCTGCTCAGACGGTGGTCTTTCTCCCCCTCCCCTCTAGACGGCCTTATGACGCTGATGCGAGACATCGGTCGTGGCTTCCTGGCCCTCTGTTCCTACAACTGTAAAGAGGCCATCAGCATCCTCAGCCAGCTGCCCTCGCATCACTACAACACGGGCTGGGTCCTGGGGCAGATCGGCAGGGCCCACTTCGAGCTGGCCGAGTACATGCAGGTGACAGGGTGGTTTGGGACCCCCCGCGCGGTCTCTGGGCTTGTGTTCAAAGGATGATTACCCCTGGATCTCCTCGGGCCTTGTGTCTATTACATGTTATCCCTGCTTCCTCTCTGCTTCTACAACCCAATTGGATGAGAAGGTCAGAGGGGGTGGGAATGATGTATTTGTTTATCCAATGACACTGGATGAGGAGTTCTGGACCGCGGCAGGACTCCTGTTGACCCGTCCCATCCCCCCCGCCCTGCAGGCAGAGAGAATCTTCTCGGAGGTCCGGCGCATCGAGAGCTACCGGGTGGAGGGCACAGAGATCTACTCCACTACCCTGTGGCACCTGCAGAAAGACGTGGCCCTGTCGGCCCTCTCCAAAGACCTCACGGACATGGACAAGAACTCACCTGAGGTACCGTGGGGAGGCCGTCTCCCGTGGAGCCACATCCACTCCTCGTGGTGTTTTCCAATCCGGGTCCCGGGGACCCCGAGGGGTGCACCTTTTTAGTTTTCCCCCCTCCGGGAACTTACACAACAGATTCAAATGAAAGACTCGATGATCGGTTGATCGTGTCGATCAAGTGAGTTAAGTGGCAGGTCAATATTAAAATCAGGCGTGTGTGCTAGGACAAAAAACTGGCACCCTTTTTGGGTCCCCGGGAGCGTGATTGGGAAACGCTGCCTTATGCCCTGAAAAGCATGTCAACTCCTGTGACGGAATAGGACCAACTCTGTGCCTGTTGCCTGCTCAGTCCTCCCGCGTGTGTCCCTGGCAGGCGTGGTGTGTGGCCGGGAACTGTTTCAGTCTGCAGAGGGAGCATGACATAGCCATCAAGTTCTTCCAGCGGGCCATCCAGGTGGACCCGGGATTTGCCTACGCCTACACCCTGCTGGGTCACGAGTTTGTCTTGACGGAGGAGCTGGAGAAGGCCCTGGCCTGCTTTCGGAACGCCATCCGAGTCAACACGCGCCACTACAACGCCTGGTCAGTTGGGGAAACGTCCGGGCTCAGTCTGTGTGACGCCATGGAAAAATGAGTCTTTAACTCTGCATCCTGTCCATCTCTGTCTATCTGTCTTCTCCGGTTTTGCCTCTTCACCTCCTCTCCGTCCCCCCTTTGGCAGGTATGGCCTGGGGATGATCTACTACAAGCAGGAGAAGTTCAACCTGGCGGAGATTCACTTCAAGAAGGCTCTTAGTATTAACCCTCAGAGCTCTGTGCTCCTGTGTCACATCGGAGTGGTGAGTGGCCTGCTGTGCTGCCTTCCTCCAGGGGAGCGTCAAAGCATCGCATGTTCATGTTTTGTTGGGGGGGGGGGGGACCAGACCTTGTTTCTGGACTTATGTACCAAAACGTTTTGTTGTGTTGTGTTGTTCTTTGTTACTGAATCGCTCTGTTTCCACACAGGTTCAGCATGCACTAAAGAAGTCTGACCATGCTTTGGAAACCCTGAATAGAGCAATCAACATAGACCCCAAGAACCCTCTATGCAAATTCCACAGGGCCTCCATCCTCTTCGCTAACGAAAAGTACAAAGTAAGTCATTCACTGACTGGTCGACATAAAAAACACAGTTCCTTTTTACTCTGTGTGAATATTGAACTTATAAAGTATATCTTTTCTCATTGGTCTTTGGTCTAACCTTTTTGTTCAGGCTGCTCTACAGGAACTTGAAGAGCTAAAACAAATCGTGCCCAAAGAGTCCCTGGTTTACTTTTTAATAGGAAAGGTAAGTGCGTGTAAACATTCTCTTGTATGGATTAATAGGACAAGAACAGGCCTTTTTCTAAAATGGTTGGAGCCCTGAATGCTGCTATCAGACCGATCAACACCTGTTTATGTGGCCCCGATCGCCTCCCTCAGGTCTACAAGAAGCTGGGCCAGACACACCTGGCGCTAATGAACTTCTCCTGGGCCATGGACCTGGACCCGAAGGGAGCCAACAACCAGATCAAAGAGGCCATAGATAAGAGGTACCTCCCTGACGACGAGGAGCCGGTCACGGAGGACTATCCCTACGACTCGGGTAGGACCGCGGGGGCCCGTTGACGCCCACACTTCTAGTTCCTTGTTTAAGACCACCATAGACCACCATTTGTGCTGCGACACCATAGTTGATGAGTGCTAAATGTTCCCTGTAAGGCTTTCAGATAAAATATTAAGTGCTGTTCGTAAGCCGGTCGTTTTGAGGTCATACACACAGAATGGGATAGTAATAGAAAAACGCTCTATGAAGCTACGGCCAATTTGGCCTTCAACCTCAACTGTGTTTCCCTGTTTCCTAAATAAACAAAACAGTGTGACAGGAGTCAAGTATTAACCCTCACCCTAACCCTCACCTTGTCCCCACGCAGCTGAGGTGGAGGAGTCCCAGGAGAGCAGTATGACCGACGCGGACGACACACACCTCCACACTGCCGAGAGTGACGAGGTCCTGTAACCCCTGACCCCACCCCTGGACTTAAACCCAATGCCATCCTGGCGTCGGCCTCTCGACTCCAGTATAAAGAGGATGAGGAAGATGAAAAAGGAAAACAAACTGCTGCTAATACAGTACCTCTTGAATTTTTTGTTTTGTTATCATCCGCTATTTCTTCTTGGTTTGTTTTACTTCTTGACGCCCCCCCCCCCCCCCCCCATCATCAACATCCTTCTCGTCCTGCTCCCATCATGCCTTAGTGCTTGTTGGCCTGTCATTCTTGTCGGGTCAAAAGGCGGCCATGTGTGGATGTGTTCTGTTCAGCCGTTCGTTTGTTCTTGCCCCAGAATACCTCCTCTCTGCCCTGCCTCCCCCGGTCAGTTGCTAAGTGCTGATTCTGGATGGCCTCGCCCCGTATCATTATGAAAACATCACCTTGTGTCTATAGCGCTAATGCCCGTGGAAGAAGGATGGACAACAAACGTTCATGGAAAGCCATCTCTTTAATATTTAGGTTAATGGTTTTTTTATCATTATAAAAAATTCATTTTTATTACATTTCTGAATAAACACTTGTTAGAGTCTATAGCTCTTTGGTTCCTCTCTCCTGATTGGTCCATGAGTTAATGTATGGGAGCGAAATAAGGAGCGACCTGTCTGGCCGTTCCTCCAGAGCGCTGGGAGGTCCAAGGCATCCCAACCATGACTCCGACCCGGCAAGTTCAGCTAAAACAGACGGAAGATATCTCAGACTTGATCTAGCAATGCCAGATGTTGTCTCGATCACAAATGAATAAAAGTGACATATTTAACCATGTTTGTTCTAGAAGGTCCTATTATTGGTATGGTATGATGTGTTTTTTTTTTATTCATCATGACATCATTTGAGAAACAAATGAGGTCAACGATGATAATGGTCATTATACATTGGTTGGTGGTCCCCAACCACCGTAATTCATTCTCGGATGGGAGTTTTGCAAGATCGTCTCTCTAAAGCACAGGTTAAAGTATTTTCTTATATTTGGCATTATTTGAAAGACTAACCAATCTTTCTGAAACACTGAAAGGTATGACCCTGTCACAATGCTGTGCTAGTTTAAACATTCAGTTGTAGAATGAACTGACCCCACATCCAAAGCGTGTTTTGGGAACGCCACGTCGTTGACAAAGCCAATGTCTGAAATATTGCCCCAAATCAAGGAGTTCAAATGCCTTTCCTTAAGTGCAGTTTTTTTTGTCTATGGTGTAGGTCAGTAATACTACTTAAACTTTATTCTCTGCACAGCCAGGTCAAATTATTTTATATTCCTTTTTCAAGTGTGTCAGTGTCTTAATTTAAAATGTGTACTGTCTTAGGGGATAATATTTGTTCGTGTAAATATTTTAAGGATATTGGAAATTATAGAATAAAGTACTATAAAAATGTTTTCTTTGATTGCGTTGCACACCCACCAAATGGGATTTTGTTACAAAATGTAAGACTGGCTGTTTTCTTTTGTAAACAACTCATAAGCCTATCAAGCTAAACTTTCAGCTGTTATTTTCTGACAGCTGGTCTTTTTACCAATTGCAGATGTTTTAACTTTTTCAGAGAGGTTTTGATTGGTAGAATACCAATTTGGGGAAACAATGATCAGAATTGGACTTTGTAAACTTTTAGGCTTTGTTGTTGATCAGAGAAAATTTATCAACAACTGTGTGATCTAACTAGTTTGTAGCAAAGTAACTAAAACGAAAACCAATATATACATGGATTCAAGCCTGAAAATGTACATTTCTTAATGAAAGTTATTAAGATTGGAAATAGGGAGAAAAACCAAGATAGTGTTTCAGGACAGCAGAGGAAGGAAGATGACTCGGTGGTCATGACAACAGTTGGGAGATAACTTTCTTCCGTGAGGGTCTGGGTTAGAGAGGTGAGGTAAGGATCAGTCGCACATTTTCCCTAACTCTAGTAAACTACATTAGATTGGATCTGATACAGCAACCAGTGGTATAGCCACTCGAGAGAATTTGGGACGGTGATTAGGAGTACATTTTTCTTAACAAAAACGTAACTATCAAGTTATTCTACAAAGACAGATATGTGTTAAGGTAAATTACACATGGGTTACGGAATACACAACCACAGACACTTGCCAATAACATCTATGGATATTTACAAGTATCACCTTCATGTTCTGATATTTTATTTACAATCACACAGCATCAACAGCTGAAGTAATGCCCGTTCAAGTGACAGAGACTCAAATGGATTGGAGTTGTTGTGATCAATCGTGGACTTATGTACACATCTACACACGCCTTAGATTGCTCAAAAAGCAAATAAATATCCTTAATTGTTCTTGGTGACTGTTACTAGGTACACATTATGCTCCGTTTAGCCAACAAGAGGTCTAAGTTAAGGCAATTATGTACAAAGTAATTTGTGCCAAATGAGTGGGGGGACGGGGATAATTTGGACAATCTGACATTAAAGGGCATTAGCCAGCTCTTTGGTTTAACCATTTTTGTATTTTAAAGTATTAGCTTGTTTATGACAACAACCGGTAAAACTTCAATATTATGTAGTTACAACTGGACGCCCAAACGTTTAGAGTAGCATACAAATTAGCCTATTAGCATCGCTGCTTAACCAAACGGACGAATCACAGTCTGAGGCAGGCGGGTAATTCCGGTTCAAGGCTGGTTGACTTGTGCAGGTAAGTGAACGTGAATTCTTCACTCTGTCATGTAAAAACAGTGTTTATCTTAGGTATTTTGGCAGAACGGGAGATGTTAGGGGAACACATTTATAGAGATTGAATTAAAGTTTATTATCTTGTATGTTAAGAAATTATTTTTTGATCCAATTAGAAATTCTAAGGCAAAACTGCTAATGTTGGTTGCAGTCAACAGGCCAAATACTAGTGTATCGTTCGTTGGGTATCGTACTCCAGACACATACTTGCAAAATAATATAGACAACAAAGCTATATAGCTAGTAGAGAATTATTGCGTTACCATTAGGAAATATTAATTGTGTTATGTCGAACCGTAAGGTATAGCGCGTGAAATTGTGTATGCTTGCGTTTATAAAGTATTAATAGATTCTCGCGCAGAGATTGCTAGCAGCCTATATTAACGCGTTAGCAGCTAGCTAGAAGACAAGGGCCGTGGAGTTCGTTAGCTAGTTAGCTTTTGGCCAGCTAGCAAACATATATGGGTTCAACTCCGTACCATAAAATCAGTCAAGTAGTATTTAGTCTCAAACTAAAAATATTCTTTACTGTGGCTTTGTGTTAACGAAAACATTCCCAAAAATCATCAAGGTAACTTCCATAGTTATCCAGCGAGGCCATTCTACATCGTTAATGATATGAGAATAATTGTCATTCAGACTCTGAACAACACGACTCCCTAAATGGAGAAAAAAAAACCAAGTAAAAGGTTTTAGACATTCTGTCTAACAGGTTAGAACGTAGACATATCATTCATATAGTTATTTTATATTTGTAACGCTTTTTTGCATTTTCAGGTCCCTTGGACAGAAGAGGAAGGATTACCTTGTTAAATTTTCCTATAAAACACCTGGATTCTATGTTTTCTAAAGAGATGGATTTGGTAGAGAATGGGGAATGGGAAACCGAAAGTTGTTGTTCTGAGGTAAGCGGTTCGGGATTTTAAGTATTGAGTGTGTAATAATTATGAATAGAGCTACTACGCTCATTGCTAGGTTTTATTAATTTGAGCAGATTATCGAACTGCATTGCTCCATTAATCTATATAATGACATTATGTTACGTGTTCACTATATTCTGTCCCGGTCTACAGTCGCAACCTGAATACCTAAATGGTGCGGGATTCATCCCGACACAGATGGAGGGTTGTTGGTACGAAATAACACTAGATGGCGCAATTGCACATTATTAGAGCAAACATTTGCAGAATGCAAACAGTGCAAATTCAATGATTACCTTGGAAATCGAAATTCTGATTTGAAATGAAATATTCCGATTAGATTTTAAATTGTCACGGGACCATAAATTACCTCTTTTTCCTATCTCACCCGCACCCTATCTCAATTTATGACTTGCGCAGACATACAAAAACGGGATGAGGAAGTGTCTGTTCCACAGTTGTTAACGAAAAACGAAACATGTCGCCATAGAAGAGGGAGGGCCATATCTAAATATAAATAATATAACATCCATTTGATTATACGTTTTAAACTAATATACAACATGTTATAGCTGCAAATAATCCGGCCTTAATCCAACTGGACAGACGTTTTGATACTACGATTTAAGGTCGGGTGTTCATTTGGAGATGGAATGGACTTCACTGAATTGTGTCGAATAGAAAATGATCAAACGTTTTGGATTAAAACATATTGTTCAATTAATGACTACACCGCAGTATTAAATATTTTATTTTTATCATTTTAATCGGTGCCCTCTGTTGCATTGCGAAACAGTGTTGTTTTCATTAGTTCCCCCTTGCGGCAAATTATTATATTCAACACTAATAATATTTCAGCTGTGTGGGACTGGTTTGGTTCACACGCTATAATAACATTGCAGAGTAGAATCCCCTTAATCCCATCACAATATGAATGTAGATCACTTTCTTAAAGCCTTCAGAACCAACCTTTTTAGTCAGTGCCAAACTTGAATCCATTCCGGCTCTTGCGTGCAATGTATTATTTGCAAGTCACGTTTTAATTGAGCCATGATGGAAGAAACTGCAACCCAGTTTCAGCCATGTTGAATGTAATGTCCTACGTTGTGGCTCCCTCTAGCGGAGACAAACGTAAGTTCCACTCTAGTGGCGAGCATGAGGAATGTCTCCCGCCGCGGCTTTGCTCTCCGGTTGTTTCAGACTTGAAATCCGAGGGAGAGGAGCAAGCCGCCATTTTCCGTGTGACGCTCTCCCTAAAACGGCAACAGTAAAAACGGATTACCGGGGAAAATACATCAACATTCATCGATAAAAGCCGTTGGTAAATATGATAAGACCAATTGGAATTGAATACGAACACAACCGCCTTTGAAATACGATAGATTGTACATCAAGCTACTGTATAATTACAAAGTGAGAGCAAGCAAGCTGACTCGGTTCCTCAACTACTCGTTGTTTCGCCCATTTCGTGATTCCGGGAGCTACACGGGGTTGCCGAATTTGGAGCGCACGAGACGGATTTTGTGAAGAGGCTTTCACGAACTAGTTGATTTTTTCCACATCATTTATTTCCTTGATGAAATCACTATTAAACTGCGGGATTTGTTTCTAAAATTCCCCCGGACTCAGTCCTCATCACGTGGTAGGTTCCTCCTTTTTCTTTGTTACTTTAAAGTCAGTAGTAAAAAAAAATACTTGGAAATGTTTACCCTATTTTGACGTTTAACTTGCCAGGCAATCCACCCATCCGTCATTGTGCGTTTATAACAATGCTTTCTATTTTTTTCGATTTTATGTTGCCTAGCTGGGGGTCTAGTGTAGTGCCCTCCTTTGAAAGCCAAGTTATAGCTACAGACAGTGCAGATTTGTTACTGTTTTTACTGCATTAGCTGAATGTTCTGCAGCCAAGGTTGCGATATTTTACCAATCCACATATCTGCCCACACAGCTAGTCAGACAAGAGGATGCTTGATATTCCGAAGTTACGGCCGGTCGAGAGAAAAATAAAACAGTTGGGACTCTGGATAATTATTAAACATTCACAATTATAGCGTATTTCTACAATAGCCTGCCGGCTACGATTGTCATTGACACGATGTATTCAAATGCCCCTCGATTGAGTTTTCAAAATCGCTATGCTCAGTCTCCTGGCACACTAATATGGATTTATTGTGGTCCGTCTGAAAAACGCACCTAGTTCGTAAGATCGCTGTGCCGCTTTTGATATGCATCTCTCCGCGCCGCCGCATTCTCAACTTGATCGTGCATATTGTACGCACCCAGGAAATTATGTCGAACGATCTTGGTGGTGTGAGAGCGCATGAGAGCGAGGCAACCGTTTTCGCAATCATTCAACGTTAACCTAGAAATATGTTTGGCGGGTTGATCACGTTGTGATAGACTACCAAGTGAGCATAATTTATTGCGAGGTTTTCACAATGGCGCATCCACTTGGCGGTTGCAGGCGCCAGGTTTTACACTAATTGTTGGATCAAAATACATTTCTGTCGGTAACAGAAACCGACCAAGCGAGTTTTCTTATCTGTGTTTAATCTTAAGTGAGTTTAATTTGAGACGTAGCAATGTACACGAGGCCTCTAGAGAATTCATCCAGAAACACTAATCATACTTTGTAAATAAAAACATGTCAAGGTCTTGTCTTGGTCTAATCCGTCTCATACGTGCTCGCATGCAGTCGTACCCACAGTATGCTCTAATTTCGTCCGATCTCAATCAACCAGGAACAGTTTTTACACGAAACCCCTTATTGCACTGTAACCCCTTCAAGCCCTGGCTAGTATTTTACACGGTCGGTGTGTAGTTTTTCGTTTTAGAATGTGTAACGTTTCATGTCATTGCATCAGAAGCATGATCTCAGCATGTCAATGCTGTCATTGTCTGATGTGCTCACTCCCTCCAAGGTGAACTTGCGTTTCTAATGTTTGTCTTTTGCGATGACGGTTTCCTATCCTTTGTGGGCGGGTGCTCTGTGGTGCCCTAGCAAGGCCTCCGCTGTGGAGCTCGGCAGTTGGCCAATCCTTTGACTGCTTTCGGCAGGGATCAGGGTCCGGGTGACGCCTGCATTGTGGGAAACGTTTTCAGGGAGGTTGAGTGCACAGGAGCGCGCTTGGCCCCGTCTGTGGGGGTCGCGGTGCCGCGGATTGCACATTGGCCCGACAGGTTGACTGCCCCCAGAACAGCCCACATGTTGGGCATCGTAGTCACAGCGGATTGGATGTCCTGCTTGCCTGCCTGGAGGTACTGCAGCCGTGTTGGTACCGGGGGCTTGGCTCAGAGCCACGGACGTTATGTCTCATTTAATGCAGAGCGGCAGACTGGTTGACCCCCCCCCCCCCCCCCACGGCCGTTTTGTGTGGCCATTGACTGGGAGAATGTGCTGCCGGAAGCGGGAGTAGTCCTGCTCAGAGATGGGATGATTAAACCAAGAATTATCGAGGCTGACTTCTCATGGCAGATGTTACATCGAAAGAAAAGTTCAGAAGGAGTTTGCTATAATGGGTAACTGTTATTTGTGTTGTTGGCAGCTATATCGAATGTGGTGGTGGTAGTTGTAGTAGTATTTGTGATGGTGGTAGTAATGGTGGTGGTGATGGTGGTAGTAATAATAATAATAATAGAAGTGGTGATGATAGTAATAGTAGTAGTAATGGTGGTGATAGTAATAACAGTAGTAGTAATGGTGGTGGTGATAGTCATAGTAGTAATGGTGGTGGTGATGATAGTAATAGTTGTAATGGTGGTGGTGATAGTAATAGTAGTAATGGGGGTGGTGGTGATAGTAATAGTAGTAATGGTGGTGGTGATAGTAATATAGTACTCATGGTGGTGGTGATAGAAATTATAGTAGTCATGGTGGTGATAGTAATATAGTACTCATGGTGGTGGTGATAGTAATAATAGTAGTCATGCTGGTGATAGTAATAATAGTAGTCATGGTGGTGGTGATAGTAATAATCGTAGTCATGGTGGTGGTGATCGTAATAGTAGTCATGGTGGTGGTGATAATAATTGTAGTAATGTTGGTGGTGATAGTAATAATAGTAGTCATGGTGGTGATAGTAATAATAGTAGTCATGGTGGTGGTGATAGTAATAGTAGTCATGGTGGTGCTGATCGTAATAGTAGTCATGGTGGTGGTGATAATAATTGTAGTAATGTTGGTGGTGATAGTAATAATAGTAATGGTGGTGGTGATAGTAATAGTAGTACTTGTGGTGGTGATAGTAATAATAGTAGTGGTGGTGATAGTAATATTAATAGTAGCAATGGT
The DNA here is from genome assembly GCA_016801125.1 of Novumbra hubbsi. Taxonomy (NCBI): domain Eukaryota; kingdom Metazoa; phylum Chordata; class Actinopteri; order Esociformes; family Umbridae; genus Novumbra; species Novumbra hubbsi. The sequence continues at coordinate 40,465 of JACXGK010002556.1, read as the reverse complement.
GGTGGTGGTGGTGGTAGTACTTATAAGAGGAAAACCTGTTTGGTTCGGTGTGCGCACAGACATTCTGAATGTGTAATTCTATTTGTCCAGGAGTTTTTCATGTGTTTATCTCACCCTGTGTGGCCTCCCTTTGTCACCCGCCCGGTTTACTTCTCTTGGTTGTTTTTTAATCTGCACCAGATAAGTGTCTGCTCAATGACTGCAATTATTGTGTTACGTAACACTTTGGTGTCTATGGAAATATTGTCCTGTTGTTGCAAGTCAATAGATGGTTGTCTGCCGGTATGTATGCACTTGTGTAGCCTACAGTTGGTCCTAGCGCTTAGCTTCTTGAAGCATATGGTAAATACAGTAGCTTAGTGTATTAATTTCAGATCCTTGTAGGGCCTGCTGTGTGACTCAGCTGTAAGAGAATGGAGCTTGCAACGTCGTTAAGGGGACCAGTAGGAAAATGTATGGATAAACAAAAATATCAATCCCCCCCCCCCCACCTCTTCCCTTAATCTAACCAATCAATATGGCCGGGTTGCCAAGACACAACCAATAAAGCTGTGGCTATAGACCAAATCTCTTAAACTTCTTTCCTCGAGGGCTGAATTATTTAATTTAGTTGTTTTCACCTGCTGTTTAATTGAATTCACTGTGTTCCCTGGCTTTCAGAATGCGTTATTGCGTCCTCTCATTCAATCCGTTGTTGACTTCCCATGGAACCTCTGAGCGTGGCCCGATGACATGCAAACGTAGTGCGCCTATATTCTGTTTAAAGTCTGTGTGGACAGGAAACCGCATCATCAGCGCAACTGACTGCCACCGGCGGCTTTACTGACCGGCGGCTCGCTTATGGCCCTTTTGTTGTGATGTTAGCTAGCTACTTTGTTAAGGAACGTCGGTGTGGCCTATGTCAACGACGAGTTGCCAAGTGTTTATTTAAATTTGCCAAATGAGTTGTGTGCCCCATCGGGAATTAATGACCAGCCCACCGATTTTTCATTAGGTCACATTGAATACTGGAAACGGAGTGAGAAATATTCTACAATGCGCACTTTGTTCTGGGGGACTCTTGAGTGCGCTGGAGAATTCCCGACAGAGGTTTGGCGTTTCTCGTCTTCAGGGCGTACCCGCCATATTGGCGTCTTTCAGTTGCTCTTGAAAAATGACTGCCGACTTTCATGCCAGCTACAAACTAATATGTAGAGATTAGAAAAACATTGGGTATTGTCCTGACCTCAGACTGTTTATGTCTGGCTTCTCTGTTATTACAACTTTTTTTATTACGGGGTATTGTCCTAACCCTCTCAGAATGTTTGTCTGAAACCTCTGTTATAACCACTGTTATTACAGGGTATTGTCTTGAGCCTCTCAGAATGTTTGTCTGAAACCTCTGTTATAACCACTGTTATTACAGGGTATTGTCCTGACCCTCTCAGACTGTTTATGTCTGGCTCCACTGTTATTACCACTGTTATTACGGGGTATTGTCCCCACCCTCAGACAGTAAATGTCTGGCTCCCCTGACGACTTCAAGCTCATGATGAACAATATGTTCCAATTAAACGCACCCACTCAAAATCCCTCAAAGTAATTAGAGCTTTTTGGGGGTCTAGATCTGAACAATCAGCAGTTGTGGATTTATGGGTTCCGGGGAAGACGGTGGTATTTTGTTTGTGCTTGCAGGTATTATACACCTTGATTTGGCCCATTCTCTGTCAGGGTTTTTTACACACACACACACACACCTACAATCCCCCCCTCTCTCTTCTGGAATTTTGACTCCATATTTCTTTCATACTTCCTGCTCATTCAAGGAATCATCCAACCAGATTTTCTGGGAATTTTGCAAGAATTTTGCAACTCTAATCCTCGCAAGAGCACATGAAAGCTGTCTTCATGTTACAAGCCTGGGCAGTCAGTTGTGCACGCTGTCTCTTTGTGCCCCCAAGCCAACACCCCCACCCTCTCCATCTACCTCAATCGATCGATTCCACATCACAAGACTGCCTTTCTCTGAAGTGAGCCTGACTCGGAACACTAGAACACCTGTAACGATCTCTTTGTTCCAACTCTACTCCCGGAATGTTCCTTTCCTGAATTGTTTTTAAAAATCCCCCAGCCTGTATTCTTGAAGTCAAGGGAAACCAGACGAGATTAAAAAGCACTTAATTCTTATTTTTTATTAAATTTTATTGGGAGGAGTTTGGAAAAAGAACGAGGGCACTGGTCTAACGTGCGAGGCTCCTGACTGGGCTTGTCCTTGGTTCCGTAGACGTTTAAGGCCAAAGTTCAAGGCCACCCTTGCAGGTCTTGTTTCCCGCCACCAGACCTCAGACTGGGGGGTGGGGTTGGCTGGGCTCCAGAGGTCACAGGGGTGAGAGGAAGCATGGCATCTGTTTGTTGTCTGATCGGCAGGGAGTGGCCAGACTGACACATTGGCCCCTATGTTGCGTACAAGGGGACTCGTGAGTTCAGCAAAAGGACCTGCCAATCAACTGTAGGTTGCCCTGAGAGCATTTGAGGATTACCTCTGGTCACGCCCACACGGGACAGGGCACCTCGGCCGTCCGCCAAATAGGAAGGAAGAAAAGGAGTGACATTCGCAGAAACACGGGTTTAACATTAACGCCGGCCCGAGGCCTGCAGGACCTAACGGCCGGACTCTTGACACGAAGACGGTCACTGGCCCGTATGACAACCTCGCAGCTGCACCGTTGTCAGCGTGCTCGGAATAAATGGGGTTTGGTTAAAAAGTAATCAGGCACTTTGTGTCATGTACATATAAACAGCAATCGCTCTCGCCTCATGTCACACGCTAAACCGTGGTATAAATTAATAATCGGGAAAGATTTGATGTATACATACACTACGATTGTATTGTGTTTTTTCATTTTATTCAGTCCAGACCGGTACATTTTAGTGGGCCGAAAACTGAAACTGCTCCTGACAAACATTTCCCACTGGACTGAACGCAGCACTGGGCTGAAGCCACCAAACCAGTCCGGTGCTGGTACCACGGTGGTTCTGCAGGTTTCTGGGACACCCACAGACACACCACTGTGGGCGGGAGACCCACCTGGAACCCCCCACCCCCCCATTGTCTTTTTATTTTTATTTTTATCCTTCGTAATGGGTAGCTATTTCTCCCCACAACAAGGCTTAAGATTATCGTCAACAAATTGCCCCATCTGCGAATACCACTGAGAAATCCAAGCAGACTTTGAGATTGAAAGGATAAGTCACTTCCCCCAGTTCCTCTCAAGACCCAATTTAGTTTTTTTGGTTCTCTTTCGTAATTTTTGTGGCTTTAATGCCATGGGAAAACCTAAACACTGGACTGAAGTGACTGCGACTGTGTTCCCACCCAGATGACTGTTTGTGAGTAGCCTTATACCTTATATACAGTGGGGAGAACAAGGTTTGCAGGTTTTCCTACTTACAAAGCTTGTAGAGGTCTGTAGTTTTTATCATAGGTACACTTCAACTGTGAGAGACGGAATCTAAAACAAAAATCCAGAAAATCATATTGTATGATTTGTAAGTAATTAATTAGCATTTTATTGCATGACATAAGCACAACTTATAATATTTGGTACAGAAACCTTTGTTTGCAATTACAGAGATCATACGTTTTCTGTAGTTCTTGACCAGGTTTGCACACACTGCAGCAGGGATTTTGGCCCACTCCTCCATACAGACCTTCTCCAGATCCTTCAGGTTTCGGGGCTGTCGCTGGGCAATACAGACTTTCAGCTCCCTCCAAAGATTTTCTATTGGTTTCAGGTCTGGAGACTGGCTTGGCCACTCCAGGACCTTGAGATGCTTCTTACGGAGCCACTCCTTAGTTGCCCTGTCTGTGTGTCTCTGGTCGTTGTCATGCTGGACGACCAAGCCACGACCCATCTTCAATGCTCTTACTGAGGGAAGGAGGTTGTTGGCCAAGATTTTGCGATACATTGCTCCATCCATCCTCCCCTCAAAGCGGTGCAGTCGTCCGGTCCCCTTTGCAGAAAAGTATCCCCAAAGAATGATGTTTCCACCTCCATGCTTCACAGTTGGGATGGTGTTCTTGGGGTTGTACTCATCCTTCCTCCAAACACGGCAAGTGGAGTTTAGAACAAAAGGCTCTATTTTTGCTTGCCTATTGTCCTGCAGCCCATCCCAGCTTTGTGCAGGTCTACAATTTTGTCCTTTATGTTCTTACATAGCTCTCTGGTCTTGGCCATTGTGGAGAGGTTAGAGTCTGTTTGAGTGTGTGGACAGGTGTCTTTTCTACAGGTAACGAGTTCAAACAGGTTCAGTTAATACAGGTAATGAGTGGAGAACAGAAGGGCTTCTTTAAGATAACTTAACAGGTCTGTGAGAGCTGGAATTCTTACTGGTTGGTAGGTGATCAAATACTTATGTCATGCAATAAAATGCCAATGAATTACCTGAAAATCTTACAATGTGATTTTTGTATTAGATTCCGTCTCTCACAGTTGAAGTGTACCTATGATAAAAACTACAGACCTCTACATGCTTTGTAAGTGGGAAACCCGCAAAATCGTCAGTGTATCAAATACTTGTTCTCCCCGCTGTATGTGGAAAAAATCAGGACACCCCAAGAAACACTTATTTATTAATAAATCTGGACATATCGATATCTTCTTATTTTAATGGATATTTAAATAAATAGATGATGTAATAGAAGTAAAATCAAAGACAGTTTAACCATGAAATAATTTATTTAAGTTTTTACAAAGATACCATTTCCTACTGAGTATAAAAGTTTATGGCTGAAATTGCCTCAATAAAACGTTTCCTATAACTGTCCACCGGTCTCTAAAATCGACTGGGAGAAAGTGTTCCCCATTACTCCATGCAGCTTTTTTTCCAGCCTTGTGACTGACGTATGAGGGGTTTGAATAACTAAATATTTCATGGGGTGTCCTAATTTCTTCCCAGGTTGAACCCCACCAACAGACTGAAGTCAGTGTGCTCCTTAATGGGTCAAATAAGACGACCCCGGGGGCCAACCTTTTTCATACGGTCGTTAGCATGCGCGGGCAGACGGAGAGGCCTGTGCCGTCGTCATGCGTACAGCCTGGGAACTTGGATCTGGACATATTAACCGCCGCGTGCGGGAGAAATCCTTATCTCACTCAGGCACCGAGTTTAATGAGGGATGGCGGATGGTTCTCGGTTCCCGCACATGGGCAGAGAACTAGGTCACGACCTTCATCTGCAATAGGAGTCGCGGGAGTGTCTGATGGACTCTTGATAGGGTGCTCAGCCATAATTGTAAGTCACCCGGTTCATGACACGCTTCCCGGTGAGGGAGACCAACGGAAATTAGTGTTTGTTATAATCTTTATTTAGGTTGATTGTTGTTTTTGATTAAAATTGATTTTTCTATAAACAGGCCTCGTTGTGGATTTTTTGTTTTTGTGTTCAATATACAAATATATATATTATATTTGTATATTGAACATACAATATCCAGTGGTAATAGGAACAATGCACAGAAGAGATGGCTGTTCACCTTTCAGACGTTCCTCCAACCCTCCCCAAACAGTCTTATCCCATACAAATCAGGACCCCTGTTCTAAGTCCATCGTGGATTTCTAATCGTATTTGTAGCATTTCCTGTCATTGTGTCAACCTTGTATTGCGCAGTTGTTCATGGTTAATGACCAAGGCTTAGATGTTTTAGGTTATTGCTGACTCTGATGTTTAGCTTATACTTTTTTTGTCTTTTAGATTGTAGGTCAATTTATTTCCCACTACCACTGCCTCCACTGAGAATGGCCCAATAACTTCCCTGTGCTGTACTCCTGTTATGCTGATTGGTGTAGAATATGCAAATACAATTGCTGATGGGCAGAGCTTGCTATGCGCTGACCCCGCGGTTGGTCTGGCAGGCATGGCCGGGTGGGGAAAATCGTGCGGTGAGAACATTTGTCCGGTTCTGGTTACAGTTACGTTTTGGCTAGGCGTTAGCATTGGTGTTAGTAGTTCCTTACACAATCTGTTTCTTTTGTGGCCAATAACGTATGTTCCCCAAATGTAATGGGATCCATTACATTGTTTGTGATGCGGTTCTTAAAATCACACCTCCATGTTAACACCCTAGACAATACTGGTGTAATGGATACAGGTCTTCACCAGCCAGCCCGCCCTCTATCCATACTATTTTATGACCCCAAACCAGCCTACACTGTGGATATAACCACAGGGATTGGACGTTATGACGAGCCAATCGGCGCATGGTATCTACAGTCCTGTCAAACCGCTGCCAGTATTTGGCCATGCGTTCTCAGTGCCCATGCCTCAATTAAATCAACACATCCTCCATGAACCTTTTAACATTTGTGAGTGAGAACACGTTTTACGTAGAGATCCTTTTATCTATTTCTACATTAAAAAAATATTTAAACATTTTTACTATTTGGATTCTGTGTTTGTCTGGATTCTGTTATTCCCTATGCAATTGCTGCAGCAAGGAAAATCGTATGGCCCTAGTTTAGGAGTTAGTAAAATAGTTATATACTTTTTACCTAGGTGCTGGTCCTCACTTTGATATTGCAGGGTGTGTGTGTGTGTGTTTGTGTGTGTGTGTGTGTGTACAAGAATGAAAGCATGGACATTATAGGGGAATAACAGTTAAATAGACACACCGTCTATGGAGGTGATGATAATGATGGAAAAGGTAAACCTAACAACCAGTGACTAACGTTCATCACAAAACCTGGCATTTACCACAATTGCTTGTGTCCCCCGATGTTGCGTCTAAGTTGTTTCAAGTCACGTCTGCGAGATGGTAGCACCATAATCAACTAAGACAATTACTTCAAGTGATTTGTGATCTCCGAAAATGTCTGGCATTTGTTGTCATTCTTGTTTGAATTCAAGGGTGCGTGTGTGTGACTTTTTGCTTTGTTTCTATTACAATTCAAAGCCAGCTGGCTGTTGCATTTATTTAGCTTCATAGTTATTCCTGTTCCAGACCGCTTCTTTGCTTGTGTTTGCTCTAGACGTGGCCCTCGTTTTTGAGGAGAGTTTCTGTCTTGCCTCTTGTTAACCAATTGACGGGAGTGAAACGTTTGAGCCGAAATGACAGCCTCACACAATCTTGAGCTGAAATTACACACAGTGTCAGCTCAGTGAGATGTGAGCTGTACTATTTCCCGCCCTTCCCTTAAGCCTGTGATTGACAGTCTGATTGGTTCCCTGCAGGAGGCCTCTCAAAGGTCACCGTGTTGGCTTTTGAAGACCGAGCAGTGGCAGTTAAACTGATTTCATTTAAACCGGGACAAAAGAAAATATATATATATTTCAGGGGGTTTGTCACAAAACTGAATCCATAACGATGTCCTTAGATGCATGGTTGATCTGGCAGTAGACTAGTCTGTCATTATAAATGAGTTAATTCATTTGTTCTCTACACACTATTCATATGTTTGCAGAGTTACTGTGGCTTTAAGATGTTATTTGCCTTCCACTCTAAATTGCTAGTAATTGTCACTACTTCAAATTCAAGAGGAGCAATATGCTAGCTAATGCCAGCTCTGGCTAATTGAGAATGCAAGACGTTTAGCTTTGGACTGAGTCACGTGAGTTTTTAATGCTGTCATTGTTTCTGTAACCGGTAAAGGGTATCAAGGCATCTCGGGGGTTTGTGGTATGTTGCCAATATATTACTGCTAAGCGTTGTGTCCTATAAAGGGCTGTTGGCCGTGGGCGAACTTATTAAACAATATTCTTCTACTCATTTCTGACCATAATAATAGCTTCACCGCTGTTGCATATTGCCGTGCAAACCAGAATGTGATTGGCCTTGGTGCATCAATTACACACTTCCTGCCACTCTGCCGTTAGAATTGAGGTGTGGAGCCGGTGTGAGGGCCGAGGTTTGCAGGTTTTCACTCTCACCTTGTGCTTGATTGATTAATTAGGTCACTAATTAATCATGGGCTTCTTTCTCCTGGTTCAATTTGGTCGGTGGATGCGTGAACATGTTCTCTTCTGAGATCTGCTGATTACATTGCACATTGTCACTCCATGCGTTGTTCGGCATGTGTTGGACGGGACTTTCCCAGACAGCCCCTTCATTTCTTTCCCTCCCCGTGTTGATAAGAGGCTTTTCTATCTAGAGACACTTGGGGAAGCACCCATTAGGTAACCCAGGTCCGGCTCCGGTTGGCAAGAGGTAAGTAGGGGATCTGCAACATGAAAAGCAGTTTTTGTCAGACACACCGTCAGGTTATTAGACAAATGAGGTTCATTTTCAATTGAACTTTGGCTGTAGTTACATCAGAATAGCACTTGGTAGACGTAACCTGCAAGGCCTTTGTTTGGTCAGTCCTATCCCGATCTCTAAAATCACCAACGGAGGCTCTAAGGGGTTTACTGTGTCATGATTGTCTCTTCTGGGAATGCTTCGTGGATTCTTTGATTGTGGTTTGCTGAACTGAAATTGAATCTGGATGTTGTGTTAGTAACAGCCTCATAGAGTCACGTGTTCTGTATTCGTGTCCCCCGTCTTTTGAATGGGATTCAATTCATTATATTGTCAAAATCCATTCAGGTCGCATACGTTTGATTTGTGTGTTGAGTTACATTTACATTTAGGACACCCCTTTCAGAGTACCATTTGAGTCTTTGCGTTTCGGTTTGACTGGTCATGTTCAAAGTAAACCCTAGTCCATATGATAGATCTGGTACATCCCTTTCCGGTACTAGTTAACACTTTGCTTAAGTTTCGGCTTGACTAGACATGTTCAAAGTAAACCAAAGTTCACTTGACACAGAAACTACACTGAACTCTATAAATGGGAAAACTGACTTCAGAGGGAATCCGCTGTCAGTAGAATGACACTGCTCCAGATGACTCCTTTAGGGAGTGTGTTTTATTTTTTAAATGTAATGTTCTCCTTTACGTACTGTTGTTTATTCTGACTGTGGTACCTTTTTCACGACTGACCATAACATTAGTTCTTTAAGCCACACACCTGCAGAAATCCCCTTCTTTAAACTGAAGAGGAATTAGGATTGCTGTATGTTATCCCTAATGTGGTTTTAAAGCTCTCTGGAAAGATGCTGTCTTTTTCTATAATGTAAATATTTGTGTCTTGTCTTCCAACTTGGGTCTTGATTTTTCTTTTGAAGTGACCTTAGACTTGCTGTTTTCTTATAGGCGATCTCCCTAGAGTTTTCTTACTCAGTTATTTTTCTTAACTGAGAATATTGGATGTCAGATTTTGCTGAGTCATTGCCATTGACTACATTGCAATATGAAAATGTCCCTAAACGTCCTCTGATACGCTCCAAATTAAATTATTTTGGAATATCACTCTGGAGAATGTGTGCATTGACCCCCACAGTCCTATAAATTCCTATTTTCCTAGTACAGCGTCAATGAGTTTTAGAGCGTTTCATTGCATGCTAATCTTCCTTAGATTTTCTCTAACCAAAATGAAGGCACAGAATCATGAGAAAAAGCATATTTTTTTTTTGGCATCACCCATCGCAGCAGGGTGAAGTTAAGGCCACAAAGTGAGTGAACATCCTGTTAAATGTTACCCGCATGGAAATGGTTTTTTTTTTTTTAAATGTTTTTTTTTATATAGAAACACCTACTTCCTCATTGCCGGTTTTAGCTTTGAGTGGAAGATAAGATGGTTGGGCCCCAATAGTAAGCTAAGCACACAATGCCGCATCCCTCCATAAATTGGGAAGGTTTGTCTAAAGGTGGAACTACGACGAGGCTCTTCTAGCTACACAGCCCTTTGCCGGTGTACTGAACGAGACAAACTAATGCTTGCTGTAACCTATGGGAAGTAGGAATTTATCCCACGGCTAGAGTGAAAACCCAGTGAAGTAGCCCTTCGACTGGATTATGTCATATCCTGTTTTTACCAGGTCCTCCCTCTAACATTACAATCCTACCAAATAACTCTTGTCCAGATATGGAGTCAATTGGCAGCGCAAACCTGTTTTCACAAGTCCGCTTTTAATGGTCATTAACCACAAACCATTGGTTAAGTTAAAGTTTCACTTATTTTACTTTTAGCTGAGTGGCATCTCTTGACCGGTAGTCTTTGCCTAAAGTAATTATTCCAACCAATATGGCACTCACTGCTCACAGTGCAAGTTAGCAAGCTACTGTTGGCGTGTTCGCAAGTTCTGCTGACGGCAGTCAGTCAAGGTATGTCCTTGCCCTATTTATTCATTTTTCAACCCCCCGTGGACATACAGCGAGCCGTAGTCAATGAAATACACTACTCCAAATTTTTTGGGGAAAATGTAATTATCACACTATGCCACTAGGTCAATTAAACTTCAGGGATATCAATCTCACAATGTCACCTGTTTTGGTGCAAATGGAATTGAGAACAGGTATACTGGAGAGGCAACAGCAAGACAACCGCCAAAAAGATAAGGGTTTTGCAGGTGGTGGCCACAGCCATTGCCCTGTCCTTATCCTTTCTGACTGATTGTTCTTTAGTTTGTCCTTGTCACCACTGGTAGCATGAGGCGGTAACCTGCAGCCCACTGAGGTTGCACATGTAGTCCAGCTTCTCCAGGATGGCACATCCACACGTGCCGTTGCATAAAGGTTTGCTGTGTCTCCCAGTACAGTCTCAAGAACATGGTGGAGCACTGTCAGAGCCCTACAAAATGACCTCCAGCAGGCTACTGTTGTGCATGTTTCTGACCAAACTGTCAGAAACAGACTCTATGAGGGTTGCATGAGGGCCCGACGTCCTCCAGAGGGACCTGTGCTCACAGCCCAGCACCGTGCTGCTAGATTAGCATTTCCCAGAGAACACCAGAATTGGGGCCTGTTCTCTTCACATATGAGACCGTCGGTGATGGGAGGCATATCCTTGGAGGGTCGCACAGATCTCCACGTGCTAGCCAACATTACCCTGACTGCCATTAGGTACCGAAAGGAAATCCCTAAATATTACCCTGGTTTAGTTGGCCCCAGGTTTCTCCTGGTGCAGGAGGGGATCCCCCAGGACACTATCCACCATCTCGTCAGGATCATGCCCAGACATTGTCTGGAGTGCATTTAGGCACATGGGGGCCATACACACATCTGAGTCACATTATGAGTTGCCGTGATGAAATTCGCCCATGTTGGAGCAGCATGTGACTTCATTTGTTCGCTTTAATTATTCAGTGTGAGTTTGAATCGAGCCCTCAACCGGTTGTTTGATTTTGGTTTCCACTGATTGTTATGTAATTTTGCTCACAACACATTACACAATGTACAGCAAAGATTTTGATCTTTAATGCATTTAGTTCATCAAGACCTTACGTGTGATTTTAGTGTTCCCATAATTTTTTTTGAGCTCTGCATATTTGCAGGCCTGCATCCTAATTCCCAGCTATATTACCTGCATGAGAATTTCCAGTCTAGGAAAGTTATTCTGTGAAAACAGGGCCTGAATTGCCCTCTGCCGTGGCGCTTTAAGCCAGGTCTCCACCCACACTGGGCACTGGGCCACGCAAAATGAACTGGCAGTTAATAGCAGAAACAGCTGGAAAGTTCTAGTGTGTGACGTGACGTCAAGATCCAGCTTCAGCCCTTTTCCGTTGATCTGGGTGTGTTTTTGGTAATACTGAAGACCCTGTCCAGATCTGGAACCCCCCTCCCCAAATGTCCCTCCACCCCTGGCCCCTCGTCATGTCATAGCAGTAGGCCAAATGACCTTAGGGGATTGCCACAGATGAACTAGCAATACGACCTATCAATACGAGGACGCAAAAAGAAAACAACATACCAGAAGAGTTTTCGTCAAAAGTGCTTTAGGAAATGGCTCGAGAAAACTGTATGACTGTATGTCTTTTTCACACTTCCTCTTCGCCGGCCTTTTCCCTATCACACTTTGTGAGGACAACCGTCAGCATGTCTGTGCATCTTTCCCCGCTGGCCAATAACCTTGAGCCTCAAATATCTAAGCCGTCCAATTACCCGTATTGCCTGTCAGGGTTCTCTGGCTATGAGAGGATGTGGTTGGCCAGATAGCCGACACCTCCTTTCCTTGCGTCTCCACCCGACCCAAGGCATGGCTGTCACACACATGGCCTTTTGACGGCAATGTTATCACAACCAGATAAAACATACCGTTAATGTGTCTCTTCCCTTCATCTTTTAGCACTGGCTTTTTTTAAAGGTTTTGACATTCTGGGTTTTTTCTTTTTTCCCCTAATAGAAAATAAGTGCTGTGATGATTATGTGTAGCATGTAACAGCCATGGGAGAAGCCTGTGTACACACCTCCACGGTGTTTTTAAGTCAACAACACCAATGGTGTTTTTAAGTACCAACACCGATGGTGTTTTTATGTACCAACACCGATGGTGTTTTTATGTACCAACACCGATGGTGTTTTTAAGTAACAACAACGATGGTGTTTTTAAGTAACAACAACGATGGTGTTTTTAAGTAACAACAACGATGGTGTTTTTATGTACCAACACCAATGGTGTTTTTAAGTACCAACACCGATGGTGTTTTTATGTACCAACACCGATGGTGTTTTTAAGTACCAACACCGATGGTGTTTTTAAGTACCAACACCAATGGTGTTTTTAAGTAACAAACGAAAGTATGAATAATTAAGCGTATCAGAAGTTGTGATGGAACCCCGATAATTATTCCTTTATTTCTGGCTTCTTCTTGGCTATTGTCAAAACTTGATTGGATAACGTGAAGCACATACGCTTGCATGGGCATAGATTATCTATAGATTACACATACATACACACTCCCACACACACGCATTCTTTCTCTCTGTTTGAGTGTTGAATGGTGGTTAAATGTAGGGTCTTGACACACTGGCCTGTACTTGTCCTCATTTGAATTTTCTGTTGGATTATGGTTTTTACACAACCATCGGGCCATCTACCTGTGTAATCTCCCTCTGACTCACCTGCCCCTGAGACTTGGTTACGTTACCGTTCCATTGACACCGCCTACGGGATCATTAAAGCCGGGGCGATGTCTTGGAGAACAAAAAGGGGGGCCACTTGAGCACCCTAAAGGGGTGGCACGAGGCCATAAAGTCAGCCTGATTAATTAATTGGAATTGGACTGCCAAACTGCTCCGATAACATCCGTTCTCAGACAGAAGTCTCAAGCGTTTCACCAACACACCAACGCCATGGCTTTGGCGATTTAGTCAGTTTTGCCGGTAATAAATGAACCTCCAGATTTGCTGGACTTGAACCGGCAGTTTTTTGGTGAGACACAACAGCCTGCTGCCATGTCCTGCGCTCCAATCCCGTGTCTGTACGTTTTCCAGAGGCTCCACCTTTTTTACGCCGTCCCTTTTCACCCTGTTAGCCGGACAGCTATGCTGCCCAAATCCCTCTGGTTTGAAAGGGGATTTGGTAAGCTTTGGCTCCAACTAGGACCCTGACCTACAATTGGTGAGATCAGCTGTTGCCCGTTCTGTCCCACGCAAAAAATTAAGCTTTCACTGTAGTGCCACCAGATAATAACCCCCATCGGGCTGTGGTTGTAACAACAACGGCGACGACGCTCGGGGCAGGGTTTTGTGACGTTTCAAACCGCCAGGGGCATTTTGACACTCATCTCTCCTTTGTCTCCTCCTCTCCTAGGCTGCCCTCTGGCCAAGCGGTAGGTGGGTGGTGTGGAGCTGGCCTCGACACCGGGAGAGGCCCCCTCGCCCGCCCCCTCCCCGCGCCGCTGCATGGCTGCGATGGCGCCCGCTCTGACCGACGCGCCGGCCGACGCCCATCGCATCCGTTTCAGGCTGGCCCCGCCCTCCTCCGCGCTCTCCCCGAGCGGCGCCGAGGGCGTCGCGGGCACCGGCCACATCCTCGTGGCCAGCAACGGCGCCGTCAAGCGCCGGGCCTCCGAGGAACGCGGAGTCCTCGCGGGCAAGGGGGCGGAGGAGTCGTCGTCCTCGCCGCCGCACGAGGTGCCCGCTGCCGCCCTGGGCAAGCTGCAGCCGCTGGTGGCGTCCTACCTGTGCTCGGACGTGACGTCGGTGCCCTCCACCAAGGAGTCGCTGAAGCTGCAGGGCGTCCTGCTGCAGAAGCGGGCGGTGCTGCCCGGCTTCCTGCCCCGGAAACGCCAGGCGCTGGGGCTCGCCGAGGAGCAGCTCCGGAGCATCGTGAGCAACAGCAGAGGGGGCGGGGGGCAGGCGCCGGTCAACGGCATGGCCAGGAAGTTGGCCAGGAACGAGCCCAACCAAATGCCGGCGGTTAATGGCGGTACTGACGCCCTGCCGGCAGGGCTTGGACTGGACTCCCTGGTACCGCAGCCCCAGACGACTGCCTCTCCTCTCAACGGAGGCGTGGAGCACCGGCCTCCTGCGGGGGTGTCCAGCGACCCTCGTCAACCGTTGCCCCCGGCGACCTTCACCAACCCCACGACTTGCCGACCCTACGGCCGACCGCCATCGCTGGCTCCGGAGACGTCCGCCCTTCCCCCGACGGACCGACAGACTCCCCCGGGCCTTGGGGTCCTCGGGGAGGAAGTGAAGGAGCGGACTCAGCAGACCAGGACCCGTCAGGGGGAGATCGAAGGGCGCCTCCGTCGCCTGAAGAAGCGCCTGCAGGTGGTGCAGGCCAAACAGGTGGAGCACCACGTCCGGCAGCAGCTCGGGGGGCTCCTGGAGAGCACGCTGGGCCCGCCGGACGCCTTCCGACCCGGCGGGGGGCGAGGAGGCGAGGACTTCCCCCTAACCCCGCGAGAGAGGGAGCGGCTGGGGCGGTTCCTGAAGGACGGCTCGGTCTCGGCGGAGCTGGGGCGGCTGTCGCTCAGCGGTACCACCAACCTGAGGGCCACCGGGTCGGCCTTCGACTCGGACGCCACGGAGAGCAGCTCCGGGGGAGAGACTGACGTGGAGGAGGAGGAGCTGGCCAGGGCGAACGTGGACAGGAGACACATCCCTCTGTGAGTACGATACTTTTAATAGAGAGAGGAGTGGAAGTGGCAGTGAAGAAATGTGGGGGGTTGAAGTGTGGGTGAGGGATTCGGCTCCAGTCCTCCTGACACTGTTAGTCCTCCATTACCCAGGATGTAGCACTTCACATTCTGTGTGCGGTGACCTGAGTTATGGGTGAATGGGAAGTAAAGAAACAAAAAAAATGCAGAGGAGTCGATTGGATTGAACCCTCCTCTGACTATGTGCTGCAGTCAGGGACAACCCTGAGTCGTCAGGGACATCGCTGGGCTTTTCCCCCTTTAATCCCTCATTAGAAGAGGGTGACAACCTGAAGGCCAGGATAGCCTAGGCTGGCCTGTGCTTTTATATCTACTGACACTGGCTGCCTCTTGGAGCCTGCATTAAGCAACCTGGGAGGAGTCTGTTTCTGTTTGGCCTTGTAGCATCTTTCGGTCTCCCAAAGGGGTATTCCAGTATAGCCAATAATAAGAACTGTGTTTTATTCACTTCATAAACCTCTTATTGTGACAACGCTTTATATTTGTAGCTGTAGCCCCATGGGGGCGAGGCGAACCTGGCAGCAGAAAGGGGAATAATAAGAACATGCAAGTTCTTGTGGAAAGAACATCTATATTGTTGCAACGTTGTGCTCTTTCTCCTTTGAATGATGTTCGTCCCATTTGCTGTTGTTGTCATGGGGACCTTTTTATAAGTAGCACGCAGTGTCAAGTCGTCAGATTAACCAATGTCCCCATTCCCCCAGCCAAGTTATTTAAACGATAAACCCGCCGTTCTGGATCTACAAACTCACCCAGTCCCTTGAGTGTAATAGAGACGCCGGGTGGGTTCAGGGAACCCAGTGTTTGGGGAAACGCCTCTCGACTTCGTGGTTCTGGTGCATGACTCTCTGAATGTTTCTGAGCGTCCACGCTAGGCTAGTAGGCCGGGCGTGTTTGCCAACCCCAGGATTGGAGGCTCGCTGACTATGGCGCCGGGTCACTTCCGTGCGGGTTTGGAAGTACAATCCGCGTGGTTTCCTGACCCCCTCCAAAAGATGTTCTGGGCTATGACACGTTCATAGGAACCACTCCGTTGAAGGGAAGAAAAACAGTTCCATAATGAAAACCCTGTTCCCTTAAGCCATGGCTATGCTGTGTTATACAATATGTACGCTGAAAAATACATGATCTATTCTATTTAAAAAGAAGTAGAGCCCACGTGTGCATGAAGCTAGTCAGTGATGTACAACCGGACACACTGTTCAGTAGGCCGGCACTAGAGGATCCTCCGCACGTTAGCGCCTTTAGTCCGGGGATATTTGGCTTCCTATTTAAAGCCATACATGGCGCTTACACTAAATATGACATCGGCTATGGGTATTGAACTTGTTTAGACACTCATTTGCTGATAATGATAATTGACGTGAACAAAATCCCAGAGTCATGTTTTGTTTTCCTTAAACTTGGCCGTGGGAATGCATTGTGGAAAGAATTTCTATAAGGCGGTGTCGGACAGACTCTTGATCTACTGTTTGGCATCATTCAATCATTACCTATAGTAGCTTGTAGCATTTCTACCCACCCAACACACACACACACAAAACACCTTGTCTGGCGTGGCACAGTGGCAATTTACTCAAAGAAATCCTCGGGGGATTGCAGTTAGATATGTGCCTTCTGGGTTGTGTGTGTGTGTCTGTTGGCTGCCCGCTGTGTTTGTCTGCACACACACACACACACACACACTAGATAATGCCTTGTCCGTTGCTAAGCAGTGACGGTGTCCTCCAGAGTGTTGACTCACTGGTGTCTGCCTTCCTCCGAAGAGCAGGACATGTTTCTGTTGTTCTGATTCCGACTGATTTTTCAAAAACAACAGTTCTCTTTTACAAGCACGTCTCTCTTACAATCAAACTGACCTGTCCAAAAGCCTAGATCATGTGGTAGCCAGGGTCTGGACACATAGAATCACCAGTCCTGAAGTCTGTGTCAGGTGGTAACCAGGGTCTGGACACGTAGAATCACCAGTCCTGAAGTCTGTGTCAGGTGGTAACCAGGGTCTGGACACTTAGAACCACCAGTCCTGTTGTCTGGGTCAGGTGGTAATCAGGGTCTGGACACTTAGAACCACCAGTCCTGTTGTCTGGGTCAGGTGGTAATCAGGGTCTGGGCACAGAACCGCCAGTCCTGCGGTCTGGGTCAGGTGGTAACCAGGGTCTGGACACTTAGAACCGCCAGTCCTGCGGTCTGGGTCAGGTGGTAATCAGGGTCTGGGCATGTAGAACCGCCAGTCCTGAGGGCTGGGTCAGGTGGTAATCAGGGTCTGATGGTCTGGCCTGTTAGCGTGTGGTGTGGTGTGCATGTACATGACACATGACTCAGCAACATGTTTTGGAAAGCCTAGCCTCTACTGGAGCTCTTCACGCTTTGCCTGATGGCCCTTTTTTATAATCATTAACTTTAAGTTACCTTCCAGTCTTTTTCACCTGCACAATCCGTAAGGCCTAACTGTTGTAATTATTAAATGAAGTTAAAAAAAAAATCTGCTCAGGTGTGTTATAAAACCCGGCTTGTTAGGGACTGATCCATGTTTAAATAACAGGCGTTTTCCAGTTTACGTGAATGATTGTATGCTCGTTGGAGTGGCGGCCTTTGAAGGAGTCACCATGAAGATTGTTTTCCGTACTCAAGGCACCAAGCCCACTATTTGGATCAGTTGTCTTTGTTTTTCGAGGGCACTGACTGATGACAAAGGCAATGTTGATGAAGATGACAGTGTTCTAGCAGCCTCACTTTCTTCTGTTCCATGTGCATCATCTGTCTTAAAGGACGGATCAAGCAAAAACGGGTCATGCATAAACTCTGCATTTGATGACAGGATGTGTACTTCTTGTGTGGGGTGTCTGGGCGCCTCAACGAGTTTTCCCACATGCAGTGTCACACAGGCTTCATCTGAGGTTCTCCTCAACACGTGTCACCGTACCGACATATGGTGTTCTTGGAATGCCTTCACGTGCGACGTGAACAGATATGTGTTCATGCCGTAACCCCTGCTGACGTGGAACCTGCTTTGGTCCACCTTCAAAGGGATGGTGGGGCCTGAGACTGTGTATCGAGTGTTGGGGGTTTGGCGGTACCAGTGCTTCTGGCGTCCTTTGTTGTCTTCAGTTTTTATGAACCCACTAGGAGGTTGTTCCGGGTTATACCCACTAGGAGGTTGTTCCGGGTTGTACCCACTAAGAGGTTGTTCCCGGGTTGAACCCACTAGGAGGTTGTTTTAGGTTGAACCCACTAGGTGATCATTTTGGATGTTCTCCATAATGGCCCCCAGGTAAACTAACCAAGTGGTTGAGATTTTTACTAGGTATAGGTTTCTTTTACTTTTGGGACGACCGAAACACATCTGCATCTTCCCTCTGTTACTGCTCTGGAAGCTTTGTGACGATTGTTTTTCTCTCTGTTTTATTACCATAATTGCTACACGCTGGGTTTCCTGTCGGTCTTGTAAAGCATGTAAAGCTTAATAACATTGTATAGTCTTAGCTGAAAGGAGCTTAGTTCCTCTCACAGTAACTAGCTATATGAAACAACAGGACTGGCCTTGTGTATTCTGTCCTTCAGTTATTTGCAATGTTCTTCACCGAACGTGCCAACCGGCCACCATGATTGATTGGACACGAGTTGCTCGTTAACAATTGGCTCTGCTTCGTCCTCGCTTTCTTGCTGACCTATTGGATGGCGTTCCAGTTCTGCAAGTTGGCTCAGGGATCCTTGAACAAGCCGGTTCGTTCGGTTGAGTTCTCTTTTTTTCACTCCTATGTTTTATTCCACCCTTTTGGGCTACTTGGTACCGTGACCATGGGGTGGTCATTTCTTATGTCAGCCGGGTTCTTCATGTTTCTGTCCATTGGGGATCCTGGTTCTCTGCACCCCTGAACTCGATCGCTGCCGCCTATAAAGAAACGGGACAAATGCGTTAAAGGCAGGCTACAAAGTAAAACAGTGCTACATCAAAATGCAATACCCCAGCAGAAAGCCATCTGCTTGGGTATTTGTGCGTCTATGAAGAATTGAATGTGCCAATCTGCTCTAAGAAATTATTAATAGTAATAATAATCATCACAGTATAAAACCAAGTCAATTAAACGTCAGGCATATCATTCTGTCCAGTTAGGAAACAAAAGTGATTGTGAATCAAGTGACAATGGGTGCGCTGTAGAGGCCACCAAACGACAACCCCCAAAAAGGGAATGGCTTTTGCAGGTGGTGGCCACAGACAATTGCTCTCTCCCTATTCTTCCTGACTGATTTTTGTTCTTTCTTTCTAGTTTTGTGTTTTGCAAGTGTCCTCACAACTGGTAGCATGAGGCGTTACCTGCAGACAATTCAAGGTTGCACAGGTAGTCCAGCTTCGCCACAATGGCACATCCATAAATGCAATCGCAAGGTTTCCAGTATCTGCTCCTTTGTGCTTGGAAGGAGCCCTACCGGAGCCCGACAAGATGACCTCCAGTGGGCTACTGGGGTGTATGTTTCTGATCAAACTGTCAGGAACAGACCCCATGAGGTTAAGCCTGGCTTATGGAGTCTCGTTTGTAAGGACAATTGAACCATTTAGGCCTCTTGGGACCTCTTGTGATTTGTCCTACATTAGCTTGATGCGGAATGCCAGCTCTGAAGGATCGCAGGGCGTTAACCCATTTAAAGGCAGGGGGAAAACATGATGAAAGGGATGCATTTTCCTTTTGATATCTCGAAGGCATTTCTCGATCCGCTGTGTTTATTGGCATAGCGACCATTGCCCGTCTCCAAGCCGTATCTTCAAATGCCTCGTAAATGCGGTCATCCTACCACCCTCACCATGATCTGAAGCCATTCTCGCCTTTTCTCCTCCTCCCTCATTCTTTTTCGCGTGTGCTTTTCTACCCCCCCCCCCTCACCGCTTCGCTTTGGTCCACGCTAACGGAGAACCCAATATAGGTCCGGTATCTGTTATTAAACCCCTCTGGCTCTGAGCTTCTCTGGGGAGTACAGCGGCTCTCTTAAAAAAACTGGCATATCTGCATTCCTGGGCCAAGCAGGACTGAAGCATTTATGGGATTGTGGACACGACCGGCTTTCATGTGTGGTTGCAGAGGGGTGGCCAGCTACTGGGCTGGGACGCGGTGCTCAAGAGAAAGTCTTAATGGGGCCTTGTCCCCCGTCCAATTTTCTTCTTGTTGTATGCCGGACATTGGAGGAATGGAAGCGTATGCCCTTGCTACTGTAAGTCACTGACTAAGAGCTGAATGGTCGATTTGTAAAGGGTGGGGCATTGGTCTTATTTACATTCCAAGGGAAAGGAAGAATATTGCTCAGAGATGAGCCTCTTCGTGTGCATGCTTTCTGTTCGGTGGGGAGGGATTCATTCTCTGGGTGGCGCTTTTGGTGCTGCCTCTCTCTCTCTCTCCCTCAACCCAGCAGACTCTACACCATGATTCCTTTTCCCGGCGGGTAGTGTGGCCCGTTGTGTGGGCGGTAAACCCCTGGCCTGAGTTTGCAGGCCAATCAGACGGGCCGACTGGGCCTGTTGGCTGCTCCGATTAAAGGGGAAGTGTTCACTCCAGTGTTCCACGTGTCATTCTCGCCACCTGCCCAACATGTGCCTTCCTTTAAGAGGGACACCTAGCTCTGGTGTAAGACTGCAGGTGTGCTGTTTCAATAACCCAGTGGGGAAGAAGCGTGAGTGTTGTAGGGGCTGGGCTTGTTCACTACTCAGGGAAACGGATGCTCTACCTGCGCTCTGTGTTGAATGTAAGACTGTTTATTTCTGCAGTTCATGAACAGCTGGGCGTGTCCGCTGACCTACTAGCCTGGGGAAACGGCATGTACAGAACATAGGCGTCAACCTGGCAATGTGGTGTCTCCTACAAGCTGCAACGTATGAAAGAGGCTGTGTGACATGGAGCTCTGAGTACAATAGATTGACTTCTCTGCATAGGTGTCCTGTTGCTTGCAGCTGGCAGAGAAAGAGAAAGATGGAGGGGGGGATTGACTTTTTTTAAAGGGCATGCTCTAGTCTCTTTGCGAGCACTTGTCTCTTTCTGTGTGCCTTAGTCTCTCTCTCACTTTGGGTGCTTGAATCTCTCTCTCTTTTTGGGTGCTCTAGTGTCTCTCTCATTGGGTGCTCAAGGCCCTCTCTCACTCTAGTCTCTCCCCCTCTCTCGCTCTAGTCTCTCACTCTCTCTCTGCTCTAGTCCCTCTCTGTATTTTAAGCACATGTATCTGTGGGTGTATGTTGTTTACCGAAATGCAACGACGGTGAGCGAGCAAATCTTAGTTTGTTCAAGAAAGCAGATGTTTTTCCTCCCCCTTTAACTGATACAGGAAGTTGGTTTGTGTGCCCGGGTGACGTGTTGTACGTCTCTGTGCGTTTCCTGTTTTGTATCACGCTCCATTTAAGCTGGGCTGACAAACTAGTGTCTGAGCTTTTGAGTGAGGAACTGAAGAAGTGCGGGATGTGTAAGAGATTGTGTTGTATCATTACCGATGTGCCTTCTGAGTGTGTGTGTGTGTGTGTTTGGATATTCTGTAGATTAATTACATCTATGAGTGTTTCTTCACCACGACTCTTTCAATGTTTTTCTGTGAAGGTACCTCTAGAGACTTTGTGGGAACCACATTGCCTGTTACTCATCCTGAGAAGTCATTGGTACCAATTGAAGACGAATCAAGAATTGTCAATAATTTAGACGTTTCTCTGGCGGATGTCTTCGTTGCACAGGTTTGCAGCTGAAGATTTATTTTCATGCAGCATTTCTCACGGCAGAAGAACTCTTCCGGGTGGTCTTAAACCCTGTCCAGGGCCTGGGGAACCCATGGCTGGACCGGTGGATGCCAGACTGTATGTCGCCTTGCCTCCTTGGGGGAGCTCCTCCTCCTGGCAGGTCTGGGCACCTGCAAGCTCTGTCCTCTGCTTGTGTGCTGTCTAATATGTCCTGATTCAACACCCTGAACCTGTTGTGTTGTTGGGTGGAACTTTGACTGGGTCCCCGCTTCTCCGTGCAATTGCCAAGTTGGCCAAACACGACGAGGGGCGTTGACGCTGGCACAGAACAATGTTTGGCATTCCGCAAGGAACCTAATGGCTGCGTGGAGAAACATAAACTGCCGAACACCAGAGCAAAGCTGGGCCACCCGGAGGTGAAGTTTCACAGGATTACGTAGCTGTGAACTACCATACCCAAAGTAAGCAGACATTCTTTACTGATACACCTTATGACAAAGAACAGCTTGAAGTCCCCTGGAAAGGTTTGAGAACCACTGCGCTAATACCACACCACCTCGAGGCTGGATGCTCTGGAACAGGGTTTAACTTTGCGACAAGTTGATTCATTTTCCTCCCCCTCAGGGAGGCCCCGGGAGATCGTTTGGGAACGCCTGGCGGAGGAACACACCCACGTATGAACCTTACATTACAGAAGGTTCTCCGGTTGAATGGCCTACCTTTTGTAAGCGATCCTCTGCTCTGAGAGGGTTTATTACCAAATGATGGCATGTAGGCACTGTCAGATTAGATTGATTTTGTTTATTAGGGAGACCAGGACCACTTATGGTACCCTCCGAAAACCCACAACTATGGGTCTAGATTGGGTGAAACAAAGAGCTGTTGGAATCTCATTCTAAATGGTGATAAGGAATGTGGTCATTCGATGCTACAACTGAGAACGTTGTAAGTGTGAGCACACAAGCACAGCCTACGGCGTATTTGCTCCTGCTTTGTCATCGCTTTCCTCTGGTTTGACGCCCCCACGCATTGATTTTCAAACACAGTGTGACTTTATGATGTAGCTTTCGAGGGTATTTGGTTCACAACTGTGGTCGGTAAGGGGAAACAGACAAGCCAGTCGGGTCAAATGTGGTGCCCTTGTCCATGCAGAGTCACGTCCTATGAAGTCCATTCAGCAATAAACTAGGTTTGAGGGGTCCTGCGCCATCCATCTGTGGACGCCTCCTGGTTTCAGGCATGACTGTAAAGCAATATTTCTTTAACACAAGGCACGGTAGCCGTGAGTTAACCGGAAACCCAGGTGATCCGTTTATGTTTTGTGCTGCCTATTGCTCATGGATTATAATGGGGACCTAACCAGGGTTATTCGCCCCCTTCCAATCTGAATGCCCAGAACTGAGTCGGTTCTGGAAGCCCTGCCAGTAAAGGATGGCGGTTCTGATTGATTTTCACGCCTCCTTCCGGTGACCCGTCTAGGCCTGTGCATTTCTCAACGTCTCTATTTCAAGCCTGCATGTTTGCAGGGCCTGTGTTGGGTGTTGTTTTTGTACTGTGCTGCTCTTGTCATAGAGCTTGGCTTACGTTAATGTGGCTAGCTCTGATTGCTGCTCCCATCTGTTGTTGCCGTATACCCCCCCACCCCCACCAACTGAGTCAACTGAGTCACTGGTCTGCTCTGTGGGTGATGTCACTACCTTCCTGTCATCCCCCTTATCTTGTCACCAGCGTCACAAACGCAGCTCGCAGCTACCTGAAGATACTGTCACTGTTGAAAACACAGTGCTCTGCCAATGGAAAAGGCTTTGTTATTTAGGCAGAAACACAGACGGAAAGGCATGCAGGCAGACAAGGAAAGGCATGCAGGCAGACAAGGAAAGGCAGGCAAGCAGGCAGGCAGACAAGGAAAGGCAAGCTGGCAGGCAGACAAGGAAAGGCAAGCAGGCAGACAAGGACAGGCAGAAAGGCAGGCAGGTGGTGGACATTTTGAATGTCTTGCATTGTGTGTAAAAAGCCCTTTGCTTGTGGTCTGGGCCATTTGTATACCGCCTGTGTAGTCATTCAATAGTCTTGGCGTTTTGTATACTGTTTGAGTAGTCATTCAATAGTCTAGGCCTTTTGTATAACAGACGTGTAGTCATTCAATAGTCTAGGCCTTTTGTGTAACATC
>JACXGK010002556.1:0-16528 GCA_016801125.1 Novumbra hubbsi | reverse complement strand
GTAGTCTACACAGGTAGATGAGCAATACTATGCCTACTATCCTCCCTCTCCAATTACGCCAAATCACTTCTCCAGAAGCGTGTAACCTAGTTTAAATACGGCCCTGCTGTCAATTGCTATGAAAAGTGCCCGGAAGCCGGGGATTACTTTGCAAATTCATATTGCGATTAAGTATTAATTTTGTGCTCTGTTGCCAAGTAACAGAGCGCTCTGGTTGTCCTGACTGGGCATGAGCTTTTAGATTTTTTTCAATGGAATATTCAAATGTCCCTTTTTGTCTCTCTCTCATTTGCCTGAATGTGGGTCCAGGTACACAGGGGGACAGACTGGCTCACCAGCTGCCTTGTGCTTGTCTGGGCAGCCACCTTCTTCCATTCGTCTCCATTTCGTCATGTCATGCTGTTACTCTGTAGCCGGTCATAACCAGGTCTGCAGTGCCTGTAGAAAATATACACCGTTGTCACATTTTGCCGAGAGAGAGAGATTAGATTAAATATGTATCAGTGGCTTGTCCCACATGAACAATCTTTTCTCGCAAATTCAGTTGATCTAACCTGTTTTGAAAGGCACCCATCTCAAGGATGACCCAAAGGGCCTTTTGAATGGACCTGTTTTACAATGTTGGCCCTGTTTTTTTAAACATGTTTTTGCTTTGTCATTATTAGGTATTGTGTGTGGTTTGGTGAATTCAAACACATATAGTTGGGAGAAAGTGACCTTTCCCAATACACTTTGGTTCCACAGGGTTTCCAAAACAACTGTTGGTAACGGTAGAAATGAGTCTCATACACCACAGCTTTTTGCCAACGAACATTCGGGACTCACTACCCGGTTGATAATCTGTACGCTCAAGTGTTCCTAACAGCATTTTTTGTAACCCTTTATGTCAGAGCTGCTGGTGCCTTAATGGGCAGGAACCCTTCTGGGTGGATTTTAAATGGAGGTGATTGTTCATTGCCTGCCCATAACACTTTAGCGCTGGTGAGATTATATTGTAGCTGGTAAAATCATATTGTAGCTTGGTGAGATTATATTGTAGTTTGTAGCTGGTGAGATCATATTGTAGCTTTGTGAGATCATATTGTACTTTGTAGCTGGTGAGATTATATTGTAGCAGAATATGTGTTGGTGTTATGAGGTGGAGTATTTTCCCCCAGTTGAAATGCCTCTGTCTCTGGACGTCACAATTCTCGAGAGTGAGTTGAACATGGACAGGCAGTGGAGCCTCAACTGGAATCACAGTCTCTGTCTGACACTTGTGGGTTATGCAATGTTTTTATTGCGTAATTTTTCCCCATCCTGACATCTGGGCTTGGATAGCTCATCTTCTTTCTGCTTTTTTGGAATTCCTCTTTCTGTCTGTCTGTTACTGTTTGACGGTCTGTCTGTCTTTCACCCTTTGACTGTCTGTCACCCTTTGTCGGTCTGTCTGTCTGTCACCCTTTGTCGGTCTGTCTGTCACCCTTTGTCGGTCTGTCTGTCACCCTTTGACTGTCTGTCACCCTTTGACGGTCGGTCTGTCACCCTTTGACTGTCGGTCTGTCACCCTTTGACGGTCTGTCTGTCTGTCACCCTTTGACGGTCTGTCTGTCACAGTTTCTGTCTCACACACACGTTGCTGTCTGTCCATTAACCTAGAATACAGTGCGTGTTCCTGTCCCCTTTTTACATTTATCACTTCAGCTGGCTTGTATATGATGCTTACCCCCACCTTCCTTTTCTCTGGGAAACAGAGGTTTTTCTCCTTCTATGGATTTTGCGCATGTGCGTGAGAATGAGAGAGGACCGAGATACTTCCCAGAACGCAGGGTGCTCAAAGACAAACATAAACATGTAAAAATTGGATGTTACTGCATTTCCTGCTGATCTGTTGCTTTCCATCTGCTTCTTTTTTTCTCTCTCACTTTTTGGTTTTCTGTTTGTGTTATTTGTCTAATGAGTCCGGTAGTGTGTGAATGAACGTGTGGCCCTCTGCTCCTAAATCCCCACCATTTAAACCCGGTTCCCCTACCTTCCCCGCTACCTGGCTGCAGGAAAACAGTCAGGATCCTGACCTTCGGCGGTTGTATCTGACTTCTTCCCCAGACAGGAAGGAATCCTTAACGGCAACCTTGTTCCAGAACGAACGCTGAATATTACATTGCCCTGCGGCTGAGCCCTGAAAACAACTCGCACAAACTAACTCTTCTCAGAGTAAGAACACAGTGGTCTTCAAAATAATCAAAGGGAGATAGGTTTCTAATACCCTTGGCAAATCTGCTCGCCAGATGTCTCCTATCTATCGGTACTTGTTCAAACTCGCTGAGTGGTTGTCAGGCTGTGTCCAGGGGGACACTCATTCAGTTATTTACCAGACCTACATTCGGGCTTACCGGTCCTTTCGACTCACCGTTGTCGGCACGAAACACTTACTCAAACATCTTCTGAGGGCAGAACGACGTGTGAATGTGGCGGGCAAAGACCTAATTGAAATGGATGGGAGGACGTGTGCTTTTGAACAGTTCAGATTGCGTCAAGAAGCGCGCAGCGCTGCGAACGTCCTTGCCAAGGAGTTGTCTGCCTGTTTATGTTATAATCAACATTACCTGATCGCGTGCCGCTTGTGATGTAGCTAGTTCTCTCGCTCTTTCCGTCCGGCTTGAGATGTTCCAGAGCACACCGCCTCCCGTGCATTTTGCGTGAACCCATCTCATTTCTTTCTGCCCTTCAAGGATGTTTGAGTGAGTAAAACTGTAATGTGCAGAAAGCACGCCACAAAGTAAAAGTAGTCCCCTGACCTGCACGTGAACTTTTAGGATCCTTCTGGAAGGTGGTCGTTTGGTCGGTACCCGCTGGGTGTGTACGTGGGCGGCGTCTTTTAAATCAGACCGAGGCCGTAAATAAAAAGGCGTCCTTTTGCTTCTCTATTCCCGCGGATACCTCCCGTTCTTCTACGTTCAGCACAGCGGTTGATTGGTCGGGTTTGCCTCGCCGGCCGGCTCTGGGTGCTCTGTGTTTATGCCAGCTCGGCGTGTCCCGTTTGGCCCCGTTCACAACCTGGGGAACGTTCTAGTACCCAAGTGTGTCCCACATCGCACCCTGCCGGGAGCTGCCTAGGGGGTGCGGTGGCGTTTGGGGGCTTTGGCCTATCACAGGGCCTCTAGAATCGTGGCTGTTATCCTGTGGTCTCAGCCGGGCCGGCCTGGTCCGAGCAGCCGGGGGAATACGGTCTTATCTCCCCTGCCAGCGGCCATACGGAGGGAGGGAGGGGGGGGTGGAGGTGAGGTGGGCGGGGCCTGGGTGGCGGGGGAGGGGTGTCTGGTGTGGGCGGGGTCTGGTGCCGGGGGAGGGGGGCTGTCACGCTGCCATGTGCGTCTCCACTGCAACACGATGCAAATCTGCTGAGCAGCAGAAACGTGGCGGGAGTAGTGTGGTGGGGGAGGGGCAGACTGGGACAAGGTGCAGAGTGGTACAGCTAGGGGGCGTGTGTGTGTAAATTAGACCATTAAATCGTATAGTCAGGGTCATGGTTATTGCACGTTGGTCTGACCAGGTCAGATGGACCAATCAGGAACGTGATATTATTGTAAATATCCCCCCTCCTTATCCATTCTTTCCCCTCTGCCTGTTCTGCCAGCTCCCCTCTTCAGCTCTTCTCTTGCCAGCTCCCCTCTTCAGCTCCTCTCTTGCCAGCTCCTTTCTTCAGCTCCTCTCCTGCCAGCTCCTTTCTTCTGCTGTTCTGTTTCAGCTCCTCTCTTCTCCTCAATCCCTGCCACTGCTTTCAGCCTTCCAGTTACTCCCTCTCTGATTCTCTGCGTGGCCACAAAGGCTAGTCATGTGATGAGGCGGTGGGGGTGGGGGGGGGTTGTTTTCTTTATTTTTTTCTCTCTCCCAGCACATCGAACCCTTTGTTCTTCGCTAGACCCCGCCCATAGAGCGACCCTCGCATGCGCACACATGCTGCCTAAACAAGTCCCTCCCCCTGTCTCAAGCCCCGTGGCTCCTGGCACATCCCGCGCTGCCTATAGCGTTGAGATAAATAGTCCTCCTTGGAAATACATTAGTTTGTTCTCCCAGCCGCTGTTCCCTTTCCTTGTAGTGAGATGTTATTTCCGGTGACGATTCTGTGCCCCTGCAGCGACGGCAATGACTATCGACCTGTTTTTCCCCCGTGTTTTCCTTTCGACTTGCTGTGTTTATGTTCTGGTTGGCTGGGTTTTGCTTTGTGTCTGCATATGTGTACGGATCCCTCATGAATTATGTTAAATACTCATTGTTTATCTTTCTCTAGACACCTATTTGAATCAAACCTTCAACTGAGTCAACGTTCTCCAAGCCAGACACGGTCACTGACATGTCTGTGCGGTTGTTCTCCAAGCCAGACACGGTCACTGACATGTCTGTGCGGTTGTTCTCCAAGCCAGACACGGTCACTGACATGTCTGTGCGGTTGTTCTCCAAGCCACTACCTGGGTAGTGGTATTACCTAGGTACTACCTATTATTGTGGATTTTAGGGGTGTTATCTAGGTAGTATCTAATATTATGGATTGTAGGGGTGTTATCTAGGTAGTATCTAATATTATGGATTGTAGTGGTGTTATCTAGGTAGTACCTAATATTATGGATTGTAGTGGTGTTATCTAGGTAGTACCTAATATTATGGATTGTAGGGGTGTTACTTGGGAAGTATCTAATATTATGGATTGTAGGGGTGTTACCTAGGTAGTACCTAATATTGTGGATTCTAGGGGTTTTATCTAGGTAGTACCTAATATTATGGATTGGAGGGGTGTTATCTAGGTAGTACCTAATATTGTGGATTCTAGGGGTGTTATCTAGGTAGTACATAATATTGTGGATTCTAGGGGTGTTATCTAGGTAGTACCTAATATTATGGATTGGAGGGGTGTTATCTAGGTAGTACCTAATATTGTGGATTCTAGGGGTGTTATCTAGGTAGTACCTAATATTGTGGATTCTAGGGGTGTTATCTAGGTAGTACCTAATATTGTGGGTTCTAGGGGTGTTATCTAGGTAGTACCTAATATTGTGGATTCTAGGGGTGTTATCTAGGTAGTACCTAATATTGTGGATTCTAGGGGTGTTATCTAGGTAGTACCTAATATTATGGATTGGAGGGGTGTTATCTAGGTAGTACCTAATATTGTGGATTCTAGGGGTGTTATCTAGGTAGTACCTAATAAGCTCCCTTAGCAATGTAGGTCAATGCATTTGTTCCCAGGCCGTTGCTGAACACATGAGTGTTTGAATGGGAATAATGTTTATGGGTACTGCCCATGATGACAGGATGACGTGTGTTTCTGTGTGAGAGATTCTGCGAGAATGTACTAGTCACAGATGAGAAATGAGTGGTACTTGGGCCCACACACACACACACACACACACACACTTGCTGTTTTCAAAGTCAAGTAAGATGACTGTGTTGCTGAACTCCCGGGTCTTCTGAGCGCGGTCCAACATTGGGTCATAATAAACCTAGAATTGATTTAAAGGTCCTGTTATTTCCTGTCAGAACTGCGTTTTGCTGAGGTTAGCTGGGGCCTGGTTTAGATGGGGCCTGGGTTAGCTGGGGCCTGGTTTAGATGGGGCCTGGGTTAGCTGGGGCCTGGGTTAGCTGGGGCCCGGGTTAGCTGGGGCCCGGGTTAGCTGGGGCCCGGGTTAGCTGGGGCCCGGGTTAGGGCTCGGCCGGGGTACTCTAGAGACAGTGGTTCTGGCCGGACTCACCGCTCTTGTTCGGGTGTGTTTTGTCTCATCATGTTTGTGGCTCCCTGTGTGTGTGTGTGTGTGTGGGCCTCTTCAGTTCTCTGATATGAGGCCGGTGTTATCTGAAGCCCTCTGCTTGTCTTCTTTCCCTCCCCCTCCATTCTCTCTTGTTTGCATGGGGGAGGGGAGAGAGAATGAGATTGTGGCTACTTCCTGTCTGCCTCCTTCCTGCTTCCTGTTTCTGTATGGATCCAGGGGCCTCATTGTGTGGTTAGGGCAGAAGGCAGCCGCCGAAACCCATTTTCTCTCTCTCTCGGCCTCTCCTTTTCTCCTCAAAGCTACCTACTAAGCTCTGCGGTCCCTATCTCTCCCCCTCATTCCACAGTCTCACAGGTCTGGCTGCCTCTGGCTCCTGGTAATAAAGGCCTTTTATTAAGCATTGCCCGCCAGACATGTCGCTTGTTCTCGCTCTCCTCTGCTGCCCCCGGTGGCTGAGTGTGGCACCGCATGATGTGGCCTACTAAATGACAGCTCCTCCCCCGCGCTATTATTAGTAGGCAAGGAAAAGTGTGACGGAAACAAAACAGAAAAACCTGACAGCGTTCGTTTCAAATGTTTCGGAAGGAGTGTTATCGGGAGCTGGAGGGAAGCGCTGGTCCTTTTCGGTTTCACCGAGGGTGAATTGTTACTCGGCTTTGCTTGACCTTGGTCGTCTTGACGTCCTCTTTCCCTCAGTAGCCAGTGCTTGTGGTGTTGTGTGGCCTGGCGATAATCACGTTGTTGAACTGAGGTGTGATGTTTCATGGAGGTAAAGGACACTGTCTACATCGATGACTACCTTTCCTCTTTTGTCCCTAGACTGTTCTCTTCTGATCAAGGACTCTTCCATGAATCTTCACACATGGCTAAACGCTTCCGGGAGGTGTGGGTGTGTTCACACACACAATACTTTTTCTTATCTTCTTTCTGGAGAGAAAGTAGTGTATTTATATATATATGTGTGTGTGAGAGAGCCAGGGTTGGGAGGAACTCATGTTGTAATTGTCTTTTCTTCTTACTCTATCCAATACCAACAAAATGCTGTAAACTAATAAAATCATAGCAAGCGTTCTTTGACATTGGCTTCGTTAACCGCCGTCTCAAGTAAATGCATAGAATTAATGCGTAGAATAAAAAAATAAAAAAAGAATCAGGGAACATGTAAAGTGTGTGTGTGTGAAGATGCTCCTTGAAAGCTGCATGCTAGTCTAGTAGTTGATGTTCATGCACATCTTCGATGGACACACACTCACAGCAAATCCTCTTTGGTCCTTAGTTTGGGACAGACGGTTGATGCTTCAAAGCGTAGCTGAATGTATGACACGGAATCTCCATCGAGTCATGTTCAGATGTTTTCTGTTCTACTATTACTCCTATCTGAACCAACCGGTTCCGCACTGGGTCCTCATGGCCTTCGTCAGATGGGTCGAAGAGGTTCTGGGGCTGAAGGACATTGTGCGGGTTCCTAATAAACACGGGGTCCTGTTTTGGCTGGTCAGTACTGGATATTGAGCGCTGTGGTTGAACTCAGGGTTCACAGGTGTCCTGAATTGCTCTACCTGGGTCGCTCTCTCTGACTGGGTCGCTCTCTCTGACTGGGTCGCTCTCTCTGACTGGGTCGCTCTCTCTGACTGGGTCGCTCTCTCTGACTGACGGATTGGGTCTCATGGTATATCAGTCTGTAGGTCTGACTGACTGGGTGTGTCTCTTTCAGGCTGATAGGTCTGACTGGTTCTCTGACTGACTGGTTCTTTCTCTTCACAGCCCTTCAGTTTCTCCTGAGTCCCGTGTCTTCCCTATTCATTTTTTCTTCATGTACTCCCCTCTCCAGCCTCCCCCTCTCTAGCCTCCCCCCTCTCTAGCCTCCCCCCTCTCTAGCCTCCCCCCTCTCTGGGTCACAGTGTGATTGGGGTTGTGTAATTGGGTGCCTCTGCTATCTACATGAAGGAAGAAGTATGAGGAAATGCTAACAAAGTTGAACAGCTTGGTACGCCAATGGAAATACAGTCAGAGCTTCAGTAGGTCTTATGACTACAGGCCATTGGTCGGTCACTGGGGGGAATTGTAATGGTATTGTTATAAATGTTGGTTTTTTTTGTCTTCATATCCGGTTACCATGTCTCTCAAGTTTCATGAAAAATGTTTGGCCTAGTTTTAAAGGCTTACTCCGTTGCTGTTATTTGTGACAGTACTAAAAGCCAAGTCACTGTCCTCCCTCAATACAAGGGTTTTTTCGCTTCAAACTCAGGCTCCTGTAAAGAGTCCGGTGTGTTCACACATAAATCCGTTTGTCCGTTAGCAATAAAGATTTTCAAAACTGACGTATGCAGGTCCGGGAGAAGTGAGTGGGCGAGGGAGTGGCATCAAAACCTCACCCTGGACTTATTTTAGATGGAGAGGTGGAGTCGGTGAAGTTTCCCTCCCCCATGTGAGACCTGTTAATGATGGGAAACGCCCCACTAAGGTCACCCCAAGTGCTTGATTGCCCCCAGCCTTGGGAGGAGTTACACGCCCCCCTCCTCCCCCCACGCCCTCTCTTCTGGTGTCTCTGACCTGTGGTCCTGTCTTCCTCCGCCCTACAGATGGAGACGTGCAGAGGGGCGCTTCGCGGCGGAGAGGGCCTCCATCGTCAGCCACTGGAACTGGCTGCAGGCCCACGTATCTGACCTGGAGTACCGCATCCGGCAGCAGACCGACATCTACCGGCAGCTACGCACCAACAAGGTCAGGAAGGACCACGGCCGTGCTTTACCACGGGCTGCGGCGCGCTAAGGGGCCTGCGCCTCGCTAAGGGGCCTGCGCCTCGCTAAGGGGCCTCGCTAACGGGCCTGCGCCTCGCTAACGCGCTAGTGCCTTGTTAACGGGCCAGCGCCTCGTTAACGGGCCAGCGCCTCGTTGTCGTTTTGGCTTTTTTCCGACACGGTCGACTTGCTTACGTCCCTGCGGCCTTCGGTGGCAGTGGCAGGTAGTTTCTGACGCCGTCGCCGACTAGTTTGTGCGCGGTGGTTGATAGTTTACCGGAGCTGTTACTGCTCGTTCTTTTGACGGCCTGTCGAGTGATGCCGTGTTTCTCTAAGATCCTCCTCCCTGGCAAGAATCCAAAGAATGGGACGAGATGGGATTGGGCGGGGGGCGGGGCAACAAGATGAATGTCAGTGTCATTGGTAGAAGCACTTCAATTCACTATCTCACACCCCATGCTCAAAATACCTACCACCCTCACCTTGACGACGGATAGGAAAGGCCCGGCAACTGTCTGTTTTCTTTTCTGTTCCAGTGTTAAACCCCCCCTCCAACCTGTGACATGTCTCTGCCTCTGTCTCACTCCTCTCCTTCCTGTCATCCTCTGCTTGTTTTTCCTCCCTCTTTTCACTCCATCCATCCTCCTTTATTGCAAATGGATCATCAAAGCCTCCTGGTCCGTCCATGTGTTTTGGCTAGCCGTTCTGTTTAGCTTCTAGCGCGCTGTCTAGACGGCTCTTTGGCCGGGCCCCTCGCCCCTGCCACGCCCGTGGCCACGCCCAGCTGTGCCGGTGCCACACTGCCCGCCCCCCGCTGTGTTATTAATCAGGAGAGTTCACCGTGGCCTGTGTCTGCGCTCTCGTAGGGCTCCGTGAGGCTGGCAGAGACCGCCCCCATTGACCTGCCGGCCAACGACGGGGAGTTGAAGGCGGAGCCTCTCGGTTGCACGGCAACGCAGGTAAACAAGGTCTGAGGATGTAACCGTCTGATCAGAGCTTCGACCCCGCCAGTCGTCTTAGACGTGTGCTCAGCATGAGTGTTGATTCAGCTGAATGCTTATTTAATTTGAGTCAGTTGATTGGGTCATTTATTCCTACCTGTTGATTTTAGTGGAATGATTAGCGTGCTTGAATCAATTGATTCAGTTGAGTGGTTAGTTAACTTTCCGCAGTTTATTCACTTAAAGGGTTCATTTGCTTCACCCTGGTGATTCAGTCAGGGGGGTTAATTTATATCAACGAGTAGATCCAGTTGAGTGGTTATTGTTTTCAAAAAGTTGATTCCGTTGGATGGAAAGGTTATTCCAACCTGTTGAGTTAGTTGAATGGTTAATTGAATGCAACCCGTGGATTCAGTGAAATGGTTAACTTCAGCCCGTTGAGTCATTTGGCTTACCTCCAAACTGTACGCTCCTTTTGTATGAATGGTTGGCATGAGTGTGTAGCTGCGACGTTGTGGTGGGCTGGAGTAAAAGCCTGCACGACGAACTGGACCCTTTTACCCATTCAGTCTGGTGGGAAACGGGCTCCTAATAGCGGCCGTAGTCGGTGCACAGTGAGGGACCCACATCAATGAGAAATACACCGGATCCTTTCAGACTACCAGCGCCGGGACATACCTGAACATGTCTGGTCTGTGTCGCCTGGCGTTCAGGGAGATATCAAGATGGCACCCTGGCCCCTCCCCCCATCCCCTCAGTGCCCCCCAAAAGAAGTCGCCAGGGGAACAGGACTCCCCACGGAGACCCAGGGAGCCTCTAGGACCCGGGAGGGAGGGAGGAGAGGGACAGGGAAAACACAGTAGTGGCCTTTGTTTTCCTCATTTCTAGTGGTGTTGACCTTTTTATCCATTCAGTAGTGGCCCGGGGAATTCACCAGGAGGCCGGACCATGTAGGGGTAGGGTTTGGAAGTGTTCAGGCGGGGTGGGGGTCCCGTGGTCGCCGTGCCAACCGTGTCTTTGGTTCCAGGAGGGCGGATCAGACGGCTGGTCGGAGGGTCTTGGATCGGTTGCTGCGGAAACGGGCCTGAGGAAAGGCTGCGCGTCCGGGAGACCGGTCAACGGCTTCATCGGCAGGTACGGCGCCACCGACTGAGCGAACCTCCTCCGTCCTTCCGGCATGTGCCCATGCTCTCCTCTCCCGGGCAGAGCCCGTTGGAGCCGTAAAAAGTGACATCTCAATGGTGAAACGGTTCCATAAACTGGCTGCTTTGAATCCTGAATGCTGACTGGGCTGATAGCCGTGGTATGAGAGGCCATGCATCGTGGGTATGATGTCACATGACCTTTTACTGCGGTTATTGAGGGGGTAACCAATTCATAAGCACATAAAGGCGTCTTGGTGGTTTGGGATGTTTTGCCAATGTGCCACGGCTAGGAGCTATTGCGTTGTGGTATGTTAAGCCTCATTGCTTACATAAACCACTGCTGTTCAGGATTCAAAACCCCCTCTTTGCAGATGTAGTAGTAGTAGTAGTTCATTATCAGAGGCTCCCTCAGTGTAATATGGATGAGTATCTGGCCCAACATCATCAAGTCGTCATACCACATTTAACCATCGTTGTGATGCTTATTATGTGTCCCCATGTAGGTAGTCATTGCTTTGACCAAATCCACAGGCATTGGTTACCTAATAGCCAATCAAACTGCCTACAGCGTTGTGGGGCTGCAACCAAAAAAACAGTTGAGATACATGATTAATCTGCTAGTTTCGCCCCACCCTCTAACAATTATTACGCCATAATAATTAAATTGGTTAACCGCTGTTTGTCCTCCTCAACATTATTAAGGTTGTTGATTAGTCGTCTGAAGTATCAATTCAGGCTATAAATGTTGGTGACTGTCACGGGATTTCATTAGTCTTGCCAAGACTGGAATCTTTTACAATCAGACAGATGTGTTTATGGCTCATGCTTGATAGTACCAAAATGAACGCAACATCGATGATGAAAAGGCTCGCAACATCCATGACGGAAAGGCGCTTAACATCCATGACGGAAAGGCGCAAAAGATAAATGAAAGAAATGCCACAAACATCCATGACAAAAAAGCATTTTAGATTAGATTCAACTTTATTGTCATTGAACAGTACGGGTACAGAACTACGAAATGCAGTTAGCATCCAACCAGAAGTGCAAAAAGAGCAGTGCAAAAAAGTTGTGCAGAAATGTTGTGGCAGTGTGTCAGTATGCAGGTGCTCCAGTGTCTGGGCCTATAAATGAGACACAGTGTGCTTATAACGTCATGATGAAGTTTTAGACAGTAACAGTTTTTTCCTTTAGTTTATTAATATTACTAGTATGGATGAGTAACCTTTTCTTTCCGTCTTCCTTCAGCCTGCGGTCTGGTTCTCCGGAATGTTCTGAGCTAGAGGAGCAGCTGAGAAAGCAGCAGGCCTCCCATCTACATCGCCCCCTTCAGGACAACACATGCGTTGCGGCTCGCACACGCCCCCTCCTCAGCTGCAAGAGACGACGCCTAGTCAGACCAAGCACCGTTACCAACCTTAACCGCAAGGTGGGAGACGTGTGTGTGAGAGAGTGGGTCTGTGAGGGCTTCTATGTGTGATCTAATTGTGTGATATATTTGTGTGTAATGGCTGTCCTTGTTGGTTGCTGAATGGGTTGACTGTTTGCTGGTGTGTCTGTGTCCTTGTGTATTTAACACTTTGTAGTTCACTTGTAGACACAGTATTGAACTACACAATGGTGTCCATGTGGTGTGCATTCTTACTGCAGTTGACTCACTGTATGTAGGAGTGCTAGGGTTTTCATGACGGGGGTACTGTGTGTGATAAGATGGGTGTGGGTGGTGTAGATGTGCTGTTTACGAACGGCGGGTGGTGCAGATGTGCATTTATTAAGTGGGGCAGCCCCCCCCCCCACTTTATGTAATCTCACATTTATTTATTATTATGGCAACCCTAACTCCTCCTACACTTCTTGCACTACGGAGACATGACATGTATCAAAATGTGCGTCTTGTTTCCGGTTGTGTTGCTATTGTTTTGTGCAAGGTTTTTGTTGCAAGGTTAAGGAAATATTCACGTTTTTGTGGCAAAAAAAACATAGCCACACTGGCCGAAGGGTAGCTATCCAGGCTGAACTCCTGTTGCCTTGCAACTTACGTAAGCAAACTTTCCAGAATGAGGCGATACAATTGGCTGCCGGATCTGAGTTTTGCTGGTAATGCTAGCTAGCTACAGTACTGTTTATGCAGTGACAATGAAATGGCACTGACCATGGGACTTACCTTACCATTTTGACAGTTGTTTAGTCTTTTTTTTGCGGGGGGTGGGTAAATAGCTAATGAGACATATATTGTTTTTGTATTTGGGAGATGGCCAGCTAAGTATCGAGAGATTATCTGTGTTAATTTACTGCCAGTACACACGTGGCTGGACACCGCTGGTGCCACGGCAACCCCACTTTACAATTTACTTGGAATTGTATCTGTTCTAGTTTATGCATTCTTTTGACTAAAAGGGGAAAAAAAAGTCTCTTGCACTGAAAGGGCATTTTAAAATTGTGACCTAAAAGGAATGAGAGTCATATTTCTTTGTGCAATGTGCCTTTAAGAATTGTCATTAGAACGGTCTCCTGGAGAGAGTAGACGCACACACACAAATCCCAAATGATGCCCTACTTTTCCTTTGGCACAAAGGTTTTGTACAAAGCTGAGGTTGTAATGGCTGTGAGGGTCTAGTTAGATTAGGTTACCTGATGGGGTGTTGTTACCTGATGGGGTGTTGTTACCTGTTGTGGGGTGCTGTTACCTGTTGTGGGGTGCTGTTACCTGTTGTGGGGTGCTGTTACCTGATGGGGTGCGGTTACCTGATGGGGTGCTGTTACCTGATGGGGTGCGGTTACCTGATGGGGTGCTGTTACCTGATGGGGTGCGGTTACCTGATGGGGTGCGGTTACCTGATGGGGAGCGGTTACCTGATGCAATAGTCTACTTGTCAGCCCCAGTGAGACATCTAGTAGGTGTAGGTGTAGGTGTAGTCCAGGGTGGAGCAGGGCTGTCTACTTGTCAGCCCCAGTGAGACATCTAGTAGGTGTAGTCCAGGGTGGAGCAGGGCTGTCTACTTGTCAGCCCCAGTGAGACATCTAGTAGGTGTAGGTGTAGGTGTAGTCCAGGGTGGAGCAGGGCTATTGCATATGCAACGGTCACATTTACCTGGAAGTGCCCTGACTAGGACAACACCATTGCTGTGGGAAGTGTAATGAGGCTCAGCGTGCTGTTCGACGTTGGTTGGAGCCCTTCGCCGCCACGCAGGGTTGAGGGTCTGTCAGAGGAACCGTCTGGATGGTCAAGATTCTCTGAAATACTGTGATTGGCGTTTCGTCTAGACATTAAGATAAGGACCTTTATTGATCCTTTTGCTTTTTTTACGTAAAAGCAAGCTAAGACCACGGTGACTTTTACAATGAGAACCGTGTCTGTCTGAGAGGGGATTGCTGTCTGTGCTTTCAGTCTTTAACATGCACGACTGACACAAACTCCTCAGGGGAGAAGTAGGAGAATACAAATGTTATATTTCACTGAACTGTAATATTAAAGGGCTGCCGGTACTGTAGATCTGAGGCTGTGAGCTGTCCGACAGATGCCTCTCCTGGTCCCACATAGTGAACAGGCTCCTGCCGTGGGGACCGGGGGTTGGCTGTCCACCGGTTGGGGCCGAGGAGGGCTGATTCGGGATCAGTTTTGCCTATTTAAATCACTAGGAGAATAACGTATCGGAAATGGGGCTGGCTGGACTGAGGCCCGCCACTCCGCCTGCTGCCTTCACTTAAACCACCGCTGACTTTCTTCGTGTCATTCAGATGTCTTTAACCACCGGAGGTTGGTCAGATTGTCGGAAATGGGGCTGGCTGGACTGAGGCCCGCCACTCCACCTGCTGCCTTCACTTAAACCACCGCTGACTTTCTTCGTGTCATTCAGATGTCTTTAACCACCGCTGACTTTCTCTGTGTCATTCAGATGTCTTTAACCACCGCTGACTTTCTCCGTGTCATTCAGATGTCTTTAACCACCGCTGACTTTCTCCGTGTCATTCAGATGTCTTTAACCACCGCTGACTTTCTTCGTGTCATTCAGATGTCTTTAACCACCGCTGACTTTCTCCGTGTCATTCAGATGTCTTTAACCACCGCTGACTTTCTTCGTGTCATTCAGATGTCTTTAACCACCGCTGACTTTCTCCGTGTCATTCAGATGTCTTTAACCACCGCTGACTTTCTCCGTGTCATTCAGATGTCTTTAACCACCGCTGACTTTCTCCGTGTCATTCAGATGTCTTTAACCACCGGAGGTTGGTCAGATTGTCGGCGTGTTGGGAGAAGGCCGTCGCGTGCGTTCTGGGTTTTGTAGCCGTCTGACGCGCTCTAGAAGGGAGATGTTTCTCCTGGTCTGTGGTAGATGGAGCTGCTGCAGCTCCAGGGAGATGATCAGGGATAATGTTCTGACTGCTTCTGAAACCGCTGTTGTCATATCAGCTCCACCCCCTTCGCACTCGTCCCTGCTGTTTGAGTCTGAAAGGTTACGTTAATGTGATTATTTCCTCCCTCTCCCTCCCCCCAGGTGCAGAAGACGGGCGTCCCCGTTGGCGGTGGCTGCGAGGTCAACCCCCAGTGTGTGACGTGTGGAGGTCTCCCTGCGGCGCCCCCCGCCGAGGCCCAGTACGACCGCCCTTTACTGGAGAGGCTCTCCCAGTTCGACCCCTGTGTCCACCCCATCCTCTCGCTGGCAGACGGTGAGACTCATGTTACCAAGGGCTGCTGGGTCAGAGGTCACTGTAGTTGTGTGTGTGTGTGCGCCCCTTAATGATTGGCTGTGTGACCTGGACTTTCAGTTTAGGCAACATTGGGCCTACGTAAGAGGATTAGAATTTTTACGCGGAAGGTCTGTTATAAAACTAACTCTACCTTGCTCATTGGATGCACACACAACACCTTTTTAAAACAGACTGCATCAAGTAGTCTAACATTGTACAGTGTAGTGTTTACACTTTAAAGTTACATGTTTTTTTTTATTGCACACTTAAAATGTACCATTAAGGTTTTCAAAGTATTTCTGCCATTTTGTTGTTTAATAGCTGCACTTTTTAAATCATGCACACCAGAAAGGCATAAATAGAGATGGGTTTTTTTTGCAGTAGAAGTTAGTGGGTTCTCACTAATACCACATTAAAATTGTAATTTACACAACCATCTTGAAAGACTTGTAACTAAATGGGTCTGGAGCCCTGTGTGGAAAAAGTTGAATACCTTCTACATAGGTTACATTCTGAGCTTAACTTGAGATGAAGCTTTCATTATTACATGCTGCAATCCAATCAGGAGACATTGTTCCCCCCCCCCCCCCACACACACACACACACACACACTGTAATGTCGGTTTTATTCAGACTGATCTGAATAGAATACTCTGTGTGCTTCTTGCCACACACCTCTGATGCTGTAGTATAAGCCTGTGATGTTGTACACCTCTGATGCTGTTGTATAGCACTGTGATGTTGGATGCCTTTGATGCTGTTGTATAGCACTGTGATGTTGTTGTATAGCACTGATGTTGTACACTTCTGATGCTGTAGTATAAGCCTGTGATGTTGGATGCCTCTGATGCTGTTGTATAGCACTGTGATGTTGTACACCTCTGATGCTGTAGTATAAGCCTGTGATGTTGGATGCCTCTGATGCTGTAGTATAAGCCTGTGATGTTGTACACCTCTGATGCTGTTGTATAGCACTGTGATGTTGGATGCCTCTGATGCTGTTGTATAGCACTGTGATGTTGGATGCCTTTGATGCTGTTGTATAGCACTGTGATGTTGTTGTATAGCACTGATGTTGTACAATTCTGTTGCTGTAGTATAAGCCTGTGATGTTGGATGCCTCTGATGCTGTTGTATAGCACTGTGATGTTGTACACCTCTGATGCTGTAGTATAAGCCTGTGATGTTGGATGCCTCTGATGCTGTAGTATAAGCCTGTGATGTTGGATGCCTCTGATGCTGTAGTATAAGCCTGTGATGTTGGATGC
>JACXGK010002555.1:23509-53618 GCA_016801125.1 Novumbra hubbsi | reverse complement strand
TACACACCACCTAGTTCCCAGACGCAGGAACATGTCTACACACCACCTAGTTCCCAGACGCAGGAACATGTCTACACACCACCTAGTTCCCAGACGCAGGAACATGTCTACACACCACCTAGTTCCCAGACGCAGGAACATGTCTACACACCACCTAGTTCCCAGACGCAGGAACATGTCTACACACCACCTAGTTCCCGTACGCAGGAACATGTCTACACACCACCTAGTTCCCGTACGCAGGAACATATCTACACACCAAAGAAAATGCATTCCTGCATGAAACGGCAAGATGCGGATGGCAAGTAATCAAAAATTTTTTTGTCATAGTAATCATCTATAATAGATTAGCAGCATCTATTATTATTACAAACAGATGTGGAATACTTGTTGTAAGGCTCCATAAGATTTGTTTTGATTAGGGTTGCAATATTCTGGGAACTTGCTTTTCTGAAATCCCAGGTGGCATTTTCCTGTAGTCTGTGAAGAAACAGGATGCCTGGAATCTTCCAAACTGATTTCTGGGGAATGTAGAAAAATGCTTAGCAGGCCCCATTTACCTTCATTTTGGCAAGATGATAGGATTTAAGGGACTTTGAGAAAGAGTTCATTATTTTGTCTTTTACAGGCTATCAATGCCCCTATCCACAGGGGACGAGTACGGCGCTGTGAACTACTCCCTTCACAGAACAGTGGAAACTGGATCTAACCAGAATAGAAAGAGGAGACTGTAAGACCCCGGTGCACAACTGAGCAAGAGGACAAATACATTAGAATGTCTACTTTATTTAATAGTACCCGCAAAACAGCCGTTGCTACGTCAACAGTGAAGAGACGACTCCGGGACGCTGGCCTTGTAAAGTTGCAAAGAAAAAGCCATATTCCCAAACTGGCCAATAAAAATAAACTATTAAGCATGTCAATTTAATTTCGCAATATTTCTTATTCAAACTCATCTCATGTATGTTTTCATGGAAAACCAGTACATTTCTACAGCAAATGACCCCAATCATTGGTGCCTGAAGGGTTTGTATATGGCCAATATACCAGGGATTTAACTGTACACAAAGGTGCATCCGCCCTATCAGCTGCCCTTTACCTAATTTGCCATAGAACATCCCCATCACATCTACATAAAGTGTTTTGAAATGTTTGTTAAGCATGATAGAGTGATGTGTGGTTTGGAAAAAGGGGGGGTCCGACTGAATCACATGCCTGAAATCTCATCGGCTGCCTTTGGCCCCTGGCGACCAGTGTGTCAGTCTCATGAACAGTCATAAGCCCCGACCCGTGAACGAACAGTAACAGTGTCTGTCTGTGTGTGTGTATATGTGTGTGTCTTTCAGGGCCGGGTGTCTGGATCCATTAAACACAGTATGACATCCAGCTGACGTCTTCTCTAACCATGTCCCAATTGGCACCCTATTCCCTATGAGGTGCACCATTTTGACAAACAAACCTATTGGCCCTGGTTAAACGTAGTGTCAAAGGCAACAGGGTGCCATTTGGGATGCCCTTCTGAGACATGCTAGCTTGGAGAAGGGCCAGGCAGAGAGCGTGGAGGCCTTGTGATTAGCAGGTTGAACAGTCCCATTGAGAAGGAGGAAACGGGACTTGCACACTGCTACAGCCTCACCTCAACGTTTTCTCCCCTCAGCGTGTAGCTGGGTTTCCAGCCAATTGGTATTCTGAAACACGCGTGAAGAGAACACACAAAAGTTCCAACCGGCGGTGACTTTCAATTGAACCATGGACACACAAAAAAAAAATCATAGCACGACTCTTTAGTTTACTTTGATTACAGAGGTTATTAGCAAAATGTCTGATTGATTGTTTTGCCATATTTTCCCATGTCATTAATTGAGACATTGAGATCTCACTTTTTTATAGGACTTTACTTGCATAAATGCTGCGCATGTCAACGTTGTAAAGAACCATGTATGGCGAAATAGCTTTTAAATTAGGATGACCAGATGTCTCATTTTCCAATCGTTTGAGATACTAGTTATTGATGTTGTAATGTCACATTTTATCAAATAGATAGATAGACCTGTTATATAAGGTTTTTAACAGGTTATGCTCTCTAACGTTAGCTACGTAGTCAGCTAGCTGGGTTAGCTACAGTGGGGCAAACAAGTATTCAGTCAGCCACCAATTGTGCAAGTTCTCCCACAGAAAAAGATGAGAGAGGCTTGTAATTTTCCTCATATGTACACTTCAACTATGACAGACAAAATGAGAAAAAAATTCCAGAAAATCACATTGTAGGATTTTTAATGAATTTATTTGCAAATTATAGTGGAAAATAAGTATTTGGTAAATTACAAAAGTTTATCTCGATACTTTGTTGTATACCCTTTGTTGGGTACAGCTTTTTCAGTGGGAGATCATGGTATCTAGGTTGAAAAACATTCCAAATTAAACATTCAGCGGAAGGGGTATTTTGAAAATATGATTATATTCAATTAATGCACAATTAATTAAGATAGTATTTATTTGTAGATTATAATTTTAATGGTTTGCATTAGTAGTATAAGTAGTGTGAGAATATGTTTTGAAATGTTCATGGATGACATAATGTTTTCTTTTAAAAAGTGGAGGGGAAGGAGAGGAGGAAGACTGAAGGAGATAGGAGGAGTAAACGTAAAGAACCAAAGCCTGCAGATATATTATTCCCAAAAATGTATTTGAAAAAAAATATAAAAATGAGGCAAGCAATGGGAATCTGTTAACCAAAGTTTTTTTATGATCTAATACCGTACTATCTCCTTACTTCAATGTGACCTAGACTGTGTGCACTTCCGACCTCTTTGTAAAGTGTAATAGCCTGTGTATGAGATTATATCCAGTAAAGCAGATTGAATTTTTTTCAAGTCAATGAAAGGCTCCTTGATCAGCATACCATGATATGCGACGTCTTTTACATTACACTGCAAATCCCTAAGTGACTTACTATGCATTTCTTCACTTTATTCCCATTCAAAGGGATTAACGTAGAAAAAGCGTTTGCACGTCTGTGCGTTTGGAAAGAAAATTATCATTAAACCATGTTTTGATTCCTGCCGTTTGTTAAATACTATCCAGTATCAACCAAAGTTGGCAATTGCTCAGCAGCCAAAGTGAGTTTTGTTTTGCGTGAAAACATGGCTGAAGGCAGTGACAGACTCAAGAGATTTTAACCCTTCTAAGAGGACCACAGCTGACATTTGGTCGTATTTTGGGTTTTGTAAGTGTGCTGAGGGAACTGAATTAAAGATGCTCACCCTGTCTGCAGAACATGACACTGTGTACTACAACTTCATGCCATTTTCCTCAAGCCTCCACAGCCGT
The DNA here is from genome assembly GCA_016801125.1 of Novumbra hubbsi. Lineage (NCBI taxonomy): Eukaryota > Metazoa > Chordata > Actinopteri > Esociformes > Umbridae > Novumbra > Novumbra hubbsi. The sequence continues at coordinate 50,288 of JACXGK010002555.1, read as the reverse complement.
GTGTAAACCCACTCACGCTGCAAAAGTACAGAAAGCTAGAACAACCTGGAAGATTAGTCACTATATTTGTTTTGATCCAGTTATGACCACTGTGGTCAGAACCAGCCAATAAGCAGAGGAATCACCTTTTGCTCAGAATGTACAGCACATTGACCTTTGACCTATTGGTGGGCTTCTGATTTACAAAATAAATAAATGTATTATTATTAATCATTATCAAATCAATCAGCAGTGCACTGGATCCACATGCTCAGAGTTGAGAACTTGTGGGCCCATGCAAGAAGTTATGTTCTGGATGTGTGTGGACTGTAACTTTAGTGGCATAGAACCAGAATTCAGATGAACGGCCAGAACAGGATTTTAAAACCCTCTATAGATTCAGGGCCATTGCGTAGATTTGTTATACTTTTCTCATTCCAGAGATGTGACTACAAGTATACAAGTGGCATCCAAGTGTGTTTAAAAGGCTTAAGAAGTTAATGTAGTAAATTAATATGCAGTTTTTTTTCTTGCGGTTCTTCTGTTACTTGTAGTACAGCCCAAGTGTTGAGTCAGAATCAGATTGATATTCTGTACATTTTAGAATGACATTTAAAAATTCATAAACAAAACTACATTGTTTAAATTATTTCTAACAGGAACAACCTAACAACTGGGCAAGGCTCTTCATCCCAATGTTCATATATAAGATCCTTTAGGAAGAAAACAATGTAAGAGATGAACGGGAGAGATAATGAACCCAGACTGGGCCTGCCGACTGTCTCCGCCCCAGAGCAGACCAGTGGCCCCGCCCAGCGAGGGTCTATGCCTGGGCTGGATAGGCTCCTGTAGTGTCTCTTCGGTTGACACCGCAAACATATTAGACAATGCTGTGCCGATGTGGATCCGCCCCCCACTATTACCTTGCCACCTTATTGGACATTATTCCACCTCGTATGCCAAAAGAACAAAATAATGACATTCAGTAATTCGAAATGAGCTTTAAAGTTTGCATCAAATGTCCTTTCCTTTGAACATTAAGAATTGATTATCTTAAGGAGAATACATAGTATTTTTGTATTCAGATGGGATGGCTGACAACATGAAAAATACATTACCTGTAAAAGTGTGTAAAAATCTGCAGTAAACATATACTCAGAGAAAATGTATTGCCCAAGTAGCGACCTTTAAAGATAGCTGTGGAGTGAGCTTTCAGTATATTCTTAACTCAGTTACATATAAAATGAGTTTGAAACAGGAGATAAAAACAGTAGGTAGCTTTAAGTGGTTGAAATAGTGGTCTCTTTGAATGTCATGGCGATACGACGTCGACGATTGAGCGGGGTGTTTTGGCCATACATAACACTGCAAAGACTTTGACATTTTGATAGAAGAGAGCCCGCCAACATATACGGAATACCAGTCAATGAAATCAGCCTGAGGGGCATCAAATGTATTCTGGGGATCCATTTGCATTACCCAGCCAACGGAAGGGGGGCAAATGTCCCGGTCACCAGCTCAAGAAGCACGACTGCCAGAACCTACTACAACACACACATACACACAGAAAAACAGCGGGAATGAAGGATGTGTAAAAGGCGTTGGAAGTCCTAGTTAGGAGATACGTCTCAGGTTGAGCCATGGGTCAATCCACGACTGACTGGCGTTCATTGAACGCAGCTAACTCCCACACATTTAGGAAGGCCGGCCGGGAATAGAGCCTGATTTTTGTTCCACGGGTATTGAGCTGACAGTGATGGCTTGTAGGGAAGACCCTGGTTCTGATGCTCTGCTGAGTCAGACCTGTATCAGACCCAGGCAGTCCGGGAAACAAAGACGCAGATTCCAGTCGCCGCTCGCGACGCTTCTTAAGAGAGAGTTCAGCGGACGTGATCGTTCAGCGGCACTCGGACAGGCTCTCAGAGACGTGACTCCAATCGTTTCAAATTGACGTGCGCTAAACAAGGCTTCAGGCCTGGAGCCGTGACACCCCAGCAGTCCCCTGGAATTGTATAAATCCCAAATTTCATAGTGGTCCAACCCAGTTTAGCCTGGTCATAAACAGTGTATTGTTAAGGGATTGGGATGTCATTTGGGACGTATGACGTAATGAGGGGTGGCATTCTTGTAGCCTTGCTACAAGAATGTCGGTGCACATTAACATTAGACCTGTGTCGGTCTCCAGAAAGCCTCCCAGTACATCTGCAACCAGGAGTTGGGATGGACAGCATCAGAGCAATGCCCAGGTGCTTCTCATGAGGGCAGTGCTTGGAGGCAACATGTCTCAGCACCGCCAAGTGTTGCTGGTGTTGGACAAGGGTTGGCTTATTGTGGTATGCTGGGCCCCTGCAAGCTTAAACACACACACAGGGAATCAAACCCACAACCCAGGCTTTACATGCTTTTCTGTTCTGCCAAATGAGCTACACGGCTTGTAGTGACATTTGGAGGTCCTGATTTGACACTCAAGAAGCAGGGAGTTCCTGCGAGTCCATTAGTGTGATTCGAACATTATCAAGGCGGTAGCATTTGCCATGCAAAAATACTATATAAAAGTATCATTCCCAACATCATTATCATAATCACTGACTTGATTTCAAAGGGATCGCACACTCTAACCAGTGATTCAGTCAACAGTCTTACATGTCTGAATAGCACAGCTCTGCAGTTCAATGTTTTGAGCTGGGCAGCATAGCAAGCCAGCAGTATGGTGTTCTGATATCAGGCCATTGGAATGCACCCTGCCATATTAGATTAGAGGCTCACTATTGGCTTCTTTAAATAACCAGGGAATTCACATTAAGGGGCATGAGGGGTATTTATAGCAGGTTTCAGTGGAAACACACTCAGGACTGGTTGTTTTTGGTAAGAGGTGTCTGTGGGTCCCCAGAGATATCATGGGTCCAAGCTCAGAGAAAAACCTTCTTAGCGAAGAGATGGTATCTCGCTCTCATTGCAAAACATTGAGAGGAATACATGTGAAGCTACACCACATTTACAAGCCCTGCAGAGTGCCCCACTTCTTACTAGGGCCGTTTGGGACACAGGATGTAACCTTGGCAGACCGCCGAGATCAGCTTCTATCGACTGGCTAACAGTACTGCCGAGTAAAGAATGTGCAGTCAGGTCCCGCCCTCTCAGCATTAGACAGGCCAATCAAAGTGTTTGTGGGGGCTTTTTTCTATACTTTTTCTATACATTTGAGGACAAATGTCCTGTAAAACAAGTTAAATCTGATAAAGAGAGGAAATGTGGCCAGTCCTCATTTACAAAATCAGCTTTTTTGGGCCTGAGGTTAAGGTCTACATAAAGTTTGAGTTGGGGGAAATTTTTATGTGTTTTGTAAATGCTAGACTGTTGATCCACACAAAAATGGTAAAACCAATGTATATATGTGTGTGTGGTGAGAGGGTTACCAATGATTATGGATAATGTGAGCAGCAGCTGAAATGACAGCTCCCTCAGGACAAGATTGCTAGTTGGTGACTTTGCAAAGTTGTGGGGAACACAGTCAATCCTCTAGGTCTGTCTGTCTGTGTGTTTGTGTGAACAGCCCAAGATAGAGTTACTGGAGCTGCTATCTGATCCCATTCACCTCTAGTCCAGTACTGCAAAGTCAGGGACCAGCTTTACCCCATCGCCCACCCCACATCCACAGAGTACTGGCTGCGTGAGCACCCCAACTCCCACCCAAATCAATGAAACACGCGCTCTAATCTGCCATGTCACCTTGAGCCCAAAGCCACCCAAAAGTGTGTTTGCTGGAAGTGCAGTGCAGTGAACCCATGCTGCTGTGGTATATGCACACGGCAGAAGGGGTCTTAAACTGCTGGACCTCCCTACGACATACGGCACCCTATTTCCTAGTGCACTACTCCACTTCACCAGGTTGACATTGGGGGTGCCGGCTCGAGTTGGTGTGGAAGCTAGACCCCGACAAGTTGAGTTTTTCAAAACAAATCAGTGAAGGTGTTTGCTGTACACCTGTTATGAACAAGCCCTTTTTGGGGACAGGGGTCTTATTAGCAGTCAACAAGCGACTGAGTGACTCTCTGATCACATGTCACATGTGGCAGCACAGAAGGGACCTTGGCTGCAGAGAAGCCAGGGTAAATTGCTAGCTTGCATGAAATGTACATTTTGGAAAACAATCAATCATCACAATCACCAGTCAGCTCCACATGGTTTACATACCTGGGTAATTTAGCGCATTTGGTCTTGATAATCGCTATTGGCATTGAAAAAAGCATAATAACCCAAGACACCCACAGCTCACTTTTAAAAACAGTTCCATGGCAACATGTTACATTGACATGAGACATTTCGTTGATGCTGTTAACCAAAGCTCAGGGTGTCATTGAAAATTACAATCTGTAATGGTCCCATTTCTCTCTGCAGCGGAAATGTCAAGTCTAATCAGACAGAGACGTACAGGGCACAGGACGCATCCGGTTCTGATGTCGTTTCAACGTGGGTTAAAGCCATTTGGGATGCCGGCTGAACTAAACTGGTGAAATGTAACTTAAGCTTCGTCTGAAGTGATACCGGTAGAGAACACAGATAAATAAAGGAACAAGGTTCTGTCATTCTGCTGAGTAATGTAAATGACACAATCATTAATGAATGACTTGAGGTAATTAGCGAAGCGTGGTGATGGGCTCTACAGCATTCACAGAGAAATGTGGCAATTATCAAATGTGGTTTCCATGTGAATTTGCCTAATAATCCATCACTCCAGGAGAAACAGAACGGTTCAATCTGAGAGAGAAAGAGGGATCAGGGGCTAAATGACCAATATTCATCACAGCCAAATACATTAGGTTCCCTGTCCATTCCTCACATGGTCGAACACTGATCCAGCATCAGCACTTCTATAGTGACACACTTGAATACTGATCCGCATACATCTTACCCCTGTCAATCAACCGGTCGACAGGGAGATGCTCCCTAACAGACAGACGGACAGACTCCTTCTAACTCCAGTGAAAAGAGCAGCAGGATAAGGTAACCTAGCAACCACTCTCGTCTAAAGGCTGGAGATGCCATTTTTCCAGTTTGGTGATTCAACAACACGCACAAAACTGGTTTTGGGCAGGCTGTAATTTCACAATATACACTGTTGAAAAAAATTAAGGGAACACTTGAATCACACGTCGGGCCTAGTTACAGAAAATATAGTAAATATAAACAATCTTTACTGTACATTGTGTAATTCGTTGAGGACAAATTTATGTAACAACGGTCAATGGAAACCAAAATCACCAACTGATTGAGGGCTGGATTCAAACACCAAACATGTATGGCCCCCACATGCCTGTATGCACTCCCTACAACATCTTGGCATGCTCCTGATGAGACGGCAGATGTGTCCTCGGGGATCTCCTCCCAAAACTGGATCACGGCATCAGTGAGATCCTGGACAGTCTGTGACACTACTTGGCGGCCTCAGATACATAACGACCCAGAGGTTCTCAACTGGACTGCAGAACGTGGGGGCCAGTCAATGGCATCAATGCATTTTGTCACCCTGGAACTTCCTAAACACTCTGGACACAAGAGAGGCTGAGCATTGTCCTGTACCCAGAGGAACCCAGGTGCTACATGGTGCTGGGCTGTGAGCACAGGTCCCACTATTCAACATCTGGTCCTCAAGCTACACACATAGAGTCTGTTTCTGACAGTTTGGTGATAAACATGAAGACTAGTAGCCCACTGGAGATCATTGTGTAGGGCCCAGGCAGTGCTCCACCTGTTCCTCCTAACACAAAGGAGCAGATACCAGTCCTGCAGCGTGGAGACAGCAAACCTGCAATGGCACGTATGGATGTGCTATTCTGGAGGAACTGAAATGAGCTGCAGGTACTGCCTCATGATACTAGTAGTGACAAAGACACTAGCATAATGCTAAACTAGATAAGAATCACTCAGGAAGGATAAGGAGAGGGCAATTATCTATGGCCACCACCTGCAAAACCATTCCCGTTCTTGCTGTTGCATCTCCAGTATACCTGTTGTCAGTCATTTCCACCAAAGCAGGTGACATTGAACCACAATGTCACCTCATGATTCCTAAACAAACAGATTAAGATCCCAGACGTTAAATTGACTTGTTGTTATACTTTGATGATTACGTGTTCCCTCACATTTTTTGAGCAGCGTATTTACAGAAACGGATAATGTGTATGTCGAATGTAAATTCAATAATCTCACTAGCGGTGCCAGCGGCAGTTGGTTGTGGGTCAGGTGGTAAGTGTCAATGGACGAGGTAAAACCCAAACTGTCAGGGGGTGATTCATGACGCTTAAAATGACAGGCTCTCTCTTAGCATCGCTGAATAGGGACAGAGTTCTCTCTCAGTCGCTCTCAAGCACTGCCTTTCTCAATTGATCTCCCTCTCTGTGAATTACAGGTGCTGCGTATGGGTTTGAGATCTGCTCGGCTGGGAGAGAAGAGCGGCAGGAGACAACCAGAGATCAATCTCGGGTGGCAGACAGTGAGCTAAGGCCTGAATGAGCAGAGGCTGTGAAGCTCACACATTCATCAAAGTCCCAGACGCAATCCATAGAAAAGAGCCAAGCAATTGAAAAGGCATCCGTTCAGCCCACGAATGCTGGAAAAGGCCAAACGGCAGCCGAATATTTGACTTCTGCCTGCAATATGTAAGAAAATAAAGTCTGAACAGTGACTGACACAGAGGAAGAGAGATGGACAGTGACGGACAGTCAGTCAGGGCAGTGTCGGGCGGTTCTGAGCAGTGGCTGTGTTGATAACAAAGATATAATATGAAAAAGCAGTGTGAATGAACCCAACCAAATTGAACTGTACTGATATAAGCGGAGGGCCTTATAACTCTGATGAATAAGGCTCTGTCCCAAAAGTCGATTCTCCACCAGTCATGTGGGCCGTTCGAACCGAACCGCAGTGGTAAATAGAGGAATGTTATTGACCTATTACCCTCCAATAAGACGCATCCAACCCCATGTACCCAAAGAGGCCTAAACTATTAATCCAAAAGCTACTTCCATTTAAGACGTTCAAAGAACCAGGGATTTGTCCAAAACGGCAACCTAATCCCCCCGGGCCTTGGTCAAAAGTAGTGCACCACATAGGGAGTAGAGGCCATTTGGAACACACACAGTATAGTGCACTTGACCCGAGTTTTGATAGACGATTAGAGCTTCTTAAAGCATTGGGCAGATCGATTGATTAACCCCATAACTCCTTTTCCACCCACTCCTACTAAGTCTCCTCATTAAAGCTGCTTTTCACGAAGCCGGGCGGTCTCTTTACCAACCACAGCTCTTACCGGTGAAGTTATGCAGCGAACACGTGCGCACACCCTTCCATCACCATTATCCTCTGAAAGTCAAGACAGAAAAACAAAGGTAGGGTAGAGACTGGAGGCGTTTTCACATCTCAAACAAACTGACACGATCAGCAGGCATTCAAGGTGTCGGGATGTCAGGTCGGTACGTGACGACTTATTTCATTCCTACACGATTTGTCTGCTTTCCCTCAACTGAGGTCAACGGTAGTAAGTGGGGGGCCTGCAGGAAAGGCTGGCAGTCCTGGGGGGAATATTCCCATCCACGCTCACCCACCCACGATCATTCAAATGGAGACCGCTTGAGCATGTGAGCTGTTTTAATGGAGCATAAGGTCTAAACGACATATGCCTCAAACTAAATCGGACCACACAACTGGTCGTATTACAACAAACAAGCAAGTAATTGATTGATTTATTAGTATTATCATCTCAATTTATACAGTTGTAATGATTGCAAAATGGGCTTAAATAATCTTAAAAGCAGCTGGGATAGAAATATGGTCCTGCTGAGTAAGCTGTAGTGTTTTCTACTGGCATCAGTCAAGCAAAGGTCAAGAAAGGTCAAGAAAGGTCAAGAAAGCCACTCATCAGCTTTCTGCGGTCAGTGCTACATTTACCGCAACGTTCCTTAACAATGTCTACTCCCTGTTCACGCATCCTTAAAAAAGGCCTCAGAACCGTCCACCAAACAGACAGCAAAAAGGGTCAAGTCTGAGGTTGCGGGGTCAGATTGGGGGCGCCGTGTGGCTTACACTCCTCATTGGCTGACCGGGTCAGTGGGGCACCTCCATTGGGGTTGAGACCGCGCTCCAAATGGCGCCTCATTTTCTACAGAGTGCCCTACATTGAACCAGGGCACATTCCGCTACATAGAAAGTAGGGCGGCATTTGGGAAAGTAGGGGGCACCGGGTTGCCCCTCTGTACTAAATAAACCGTAACCAGAGGCCACAGTTGTCTTGGCCTCACCGGCACACCAGAAGGGCATTGCAGAGACCTGGCGTGCGGCTATTTCGGGAGATCATTCCATAGAACCCCATTCCGCAGGGGGGAGAGAGCAGTCTGTCTCCCTACACCCGCACCATGCAGCCTTGGTCAGAGCCCCCCCCCCCACACACACACAGATCATAGCAGGCCAAATGACAGGAGAAGGGAGGCTCAGGTGGGAGCACGAGTCAGAAGCCATGAAATGATGGCGTAAAGAAAAAGCATTACAGCGAAAGTGGAAGGGAAATGGCCCGCAGTATATTTGGTTCCCGAGGACAAAAAGGGGATTTATTTACGGTCACAAGCTGCGGCCGCCTCTTCACACAGACATCCGCTCACAGTTCTCAGCAACACAAATGTGACACGCACAAGACGGACGAAGCGCTTCACGCTCCTCATCTGTCCTGAGTACTGGTGGGGACGCTGTGCTACATGTCCAATTGGAAACAGACACCAAATACATTGTGAACATTGTTGACTTTTTGGCCTAAACCGCAATACTGAAGTTCCAGTCCAGTTCTCATAATCTTCAGTTAACATTGGTGGAAACACAGAAGAGCGAACGAGTAAGGCACACTCAGTACAGCGTGATACGGACAGTGGCCTGCATGTTAACAGCAGTGTCTTGAAGGAATAGCCCTTTCAGATATTTACCAAAGATCAACCACACACGCGTTACACATATCAAACAAGAATTGGATCTCCAACAAGTGTGGGGGAGAATTACAAACACGCCAATCGTTCCTCTGCTTAAAGGGGCTCTTTCCTCAGAGCCGTGGCAACTGTGCCCCCTATTCCTTTCACAGCGCACTACATTTGGAATGTAGAGAGTCATTAGGGACGCAGACACCATCTCTGTATGGTACTAATAGCCACTGTCCCTGTTACATTAACGGAAAGAGTTTAACAGCTGAAGACTGTTTTATCACTTTCCAGAACAATCCCAAGATGGTTACATGATAACCACATGCCTTCCACAGAGTTGACCTTGGTACACTGGTACCTTAAAGTCCGCGGCAACAGCACTAATCACTTCATGGGCTAGAGCCGGGTCAAAAGTAGCGATTACAATTTGGGACGCACGCAGGCAGTTTTCTCCAAGCCAGGTCAGTGAACATGGGGTACAGACGTGATCGTGATGTAACATCGGCCCCTCTGCTTTCCTCAGAGGACAAAAGAGTCATGATGACGCTTACAGGCCTGCTTAAGCCTACTATCCTCTCAACTCCGTCTCACGTAAAGACTGGGGTCACGGGGGGACCTCAAATGTCTCTGCCTCCTTTGCGTGATTTAGTAAGGAATGATTTTAGTGTGTGAATGTCCACTGGGTCCCTACCTGATGCCACCGGTGTTCACGGCAACGACGGGAGGCCACACCTCCCCCACCGCGACCTCTGGGTGACTCTGCCTGCCTCCGTCCCCCTCCGTAATCTGACCTTCAGCCGGCCCCAGAGCTCAGACGGCAGGAGGACGTGACCGAGCAATGCAGCCCGTAACCAACGCGGCTACCCTTTCTAACGACTGCTACAAGAGATTTGAAAATACAGCCAAACTGCCATTCAAACAGCTATAAGCACAACGTGGATTTGTACATATCATTGTAAGATTTAGTGTATGTGTGTGTGTCACCGCGGACAAAAGGAGCTTTATTCCACCCTGACCAAGACTTAGTCAGCTCACAGTCAGACTTGATCATTGACAGAGGACAAAGCAGACCTGACAGACCAATGGAAATGTCAGCTGGACCAACCAGGCTCTGGACATCATCATAATGGGTCATGTCCCAAACCGCCTCCTGTTCCCTACGTAGTACATTTCTTATTAGAAATGCCCAATTGGGAAAAGGGAATAGGGTTTAGTTTGGCCCGTCTCGGGGAATGCATTCCATTTGTGTTCAGCCTCGCCGTTTCCAGCGTCTCGTAGAGATGACGGACGCCGCCTCAGGCTGGAACTCTTGTGGTCCGGCCAGGCCCTGTTCTGGGGCGGTCCCATCGTGTCATCACAACAGGACAGCATTAAGCCAATGATGTTTGACACGCCACACTACAGTATGGAGACCACTGCATCATAATGAATAGCCACTCTAATGCCTCCTACACTCGGTGGGTCATATTCCTACAAAGAGAACGTGGTTTTTGGCCAGCCCCCGCTCGGAAGATTTATATTTCAATCTATAGGGATCCATGTTTTTGGGGTAAAACATCAAAATCAGGGCAAAGTGTTAGAAATGGGGTTACTTCTAGGTATTACAGGTTAGCGATAGGTTGAGTTTAGGCATTAGAGTCCAGTTAAAATACAGCCGAGTGTGCCGTGTGTTTCCCTTCCTATTAGCAGTTTGACCGGATAGTCTATGTTTCCATTGTGGTGTATGTAAAGAGAGCATGACTACATGTCTATTGTGTGTCAAGAAACAAATATGTCCAAAACAAAACCAAGCACTGTGCTCCAATGCCCGAGACATCAGCCTTCCAAAAAGGCTCCCAAAAACCCACTTCATAGGATTCCGACAATGTCCCAAATAGGACCCTGTTCCCTATGGGCCCTAGACAAAATGGGTGTACTAGATGGAGTAAGGCATAATTTGGGACAGTTTCTGGATTGTAATGTATTCTGCTTGGAGATGAAGAGCATTTTCAGGGATGGTTAGACTCTGGGCATAGTGTACAAATCATTCAGCAGTGTTTATTGCTTATTTATTTGTTATTTCACGCTTTGTGTTCTTTCCTGACTTCATTGGTTCCATGTATATGCCATAAAGCTTCTCTTTGAGTTTCAGTAGGCTTGGAGTGTCGATAAGCGTTCGGTAAGCTTTGAGTTCATGTGTCTGTAATGGTCTCATTCCGCAATCATTAGTGTCCTGCTAAGCACTTAGAGAATGTCTGCATCCCAAATGCCACACTCTTCTGCAAAGCCTTTGGTCAATGGTAAGAGACTACATAGGTAACAGAGCCATTTAAGAGACAAACAGCTACGTTTTTTTTCTTTTTATTATGTTGCTCAACCACAAAAACGTTTTTCGTTTATATACACTGCAATGCAAAAGTTTGGGGTCACTTGTTTTTTAAAGAAAAAAAAAAAGTAAATTAATAGTAGACAATGTTTAATGTAAATTACTAATGTAGCTAATAATTAATAAAATATCTACATACGCAGTCAGGGGCCCATGATCAACAACCATCACTCCTGTGTTCCGATGGCACAATGTGTTTGCTAATCCAAGTTAAACATATTGGAAGACTAATTGATCATTAGAAAACCCCTTTGGGATTATATTAGCACAGCAGCAAACTGTTCTGATAAAAGAAGAAATAAACTGGCCTCCTATAGACTCCTCCTATAAGTTCAAAATTAGCACTCACCAGTCGCCAAATGTGGGTACATTTTGTCTTTGGCGAGTAAATTCTGGAGACGACTCACCAAAGTGGCGGGTAGAAAAACATGATTTAATATATGCGCTAGAGAAAGCCGAAGGCTTGCAGTCACATCAGTCTGTTGGATCTGCCGCACTTCCTGTGTCGTGCTCAGGCGTAGTACGTACATTAATTGCGTGTCATCAAATGGCATTTTATTTGTGATACAGTAGCTAACTGGAGGTAAGTCTACTTGTTGACAGTTTAAGCTAACCCAACGGTCATGTGTAGGTTTATTACGGGAGCGGAGCCCCCAACAAAGACAAACAAAACCGTTCAGGCCGAGGAGACCACTCCTACCATGGCTAATGTGAGCGCCCCCTCATCCACCGAAAATAATGAGGAACTTCTGAGAAAGACGGCGATACAATGAAGGTGTTCCAAGAACATGTTGGAAGTTTAAGGATGGGGTTATGTTTTGCAGTATGTCGTGTTAACGCAACGGAAAAGCGCAATACCCTTATTGTTGGCGATACAACCATGAAACTGGAGAATATATTATTCATAAATGTATATTTTTTTATACTATGTTATATATTAACTTATTAATTATTATTCTTGCACTAAAAGGCGAATAGGCCTACCACTGAATATATTAATTCTAATGTGATACACTTAAGTTGAATAAATATTTCTGCATGAACTTAATGTTACTACCTTGATTTCTGCACACTGCTAGTATTTTGATTGACAATCACATACGAGACCAAAATGATCTAAATACTACTAATAGCAAATTGCAATAGTAAAAAGCAAAAAAAAAAATTGGGCTGGTAAAAAAATAATATTTTAATCTACCAGCCCCCTTGGCTGGTAAGCCAAAAAGTTAATTTAGGAACCCGTATAGACTAGTTGTGGGTTCGATTACAGGCGCATGTCCAGAAACAAAGAACTTTCTTAAGAAACTCGACAGTCTGTTCATGTTCTGAGAAATTAAGGCTATTCCTTGTAAAGAAATTGCCAAGAAACTAAAGATCCCGTACAACGCTGTGTACTACTTCCTTCACAGAACAGAGCAAACTGGCTCTAACCAGAATTAAACGAGTGGGAGGCCCCGGTGTACAACTGAGCCAGAGCACTACAGTGTCTACTTTGATAAAACAGAAACTTCACAGGTCCTCAACTGGCAGCTTCCTTCAATAGTAAACACAGAAACGTCAAAAGTGAAGAAGCAACTCTAGGACTCTGGCCTTCAAGGCAAAAGAAAAAAAAGATGGGCAAAAAGAACACACAAAGGTTTTTGGGGCAGACTAATCTAAGTTTGAGACATAGAAGAAGAACATTTGTCAGACACCCAAATGACACTGTAGTGATGCTTCACACCATCATGGTGGAAACAGTGTGACGGTCTGGGGGTGCTTGGAATCAAGTTGGAGATTTGTATGGGGTAAATGTTTTCTTGAAGAAGGAAGGCTATCACTTCATTTTGCAACACAATGACATATCCTATGGATGGTGTTTGATTTGAGACCATTTCGTAATACTGGACAATGGCCCAAAGGACAGCTCCAAACTATGCAATAACTATTTAGGGAAAAAGCAGTCAGTTGGTAATCAGTCTAAAATGGAGTGACCACCACAGTCACCCGATCTCAAGCCCGGGGTGAAATCTCTTCAGATTACCTCAGCAATTAGTATGCCAAAGGTCTGCAAGGCTGTAATTGCTGCAAATAGAGGATTATTTGAGGAAGTTGAAAAGACACAACCATTATTTCAAAAGAAAATCATTATTTCTAACCCTGCCAATTTACTATTTAGCCATTTCTTCTATTCACAGTAATTTCATGTATGTTTTTACGGAAAACACAGAAGAAATTTCTAAGTGACCCTACACTTTTGAACAACATATTATATACAAGGCACATTATATTCTGATGGAGAAAACCCATCCCAGTGAGATGGAACCACCTCTGTCAAGCTTGGAGGTCTGATCCACACTAAACATGGTTGATGACAGGTGACAGTGAAAAAGACTGACAAGAAGTTTCTGTGTCTCTGTGTTTATTTCACCAATTCAATTGTTATGTTGGCAAGAAAACAAATACTGTATATATATAATAACCTGACAAATTGTGTCTGACCATTTGGGTCTAACCACAATCTGTCATGTTACACCCCACCTCTGAGAGAAGTTGGGGTCTAAAAGAAGTACACTTTTAGCAGTATTTCTTCTCTGCCTCATGAAAAATTCTCTGAATTCGTTCTAAAGAAAGATTTTGACTCTGCAGGACATAATATTTAAAAGACCCTCTAAACTTGTGGGATGTTTTAAAAACCTTTCTTAGCGACGAACAGGATAATCAAACTGGCAAATATTCATAACATAGCTAGCATTTTCATTTAAGGTCTTCCAATGAAATTTTTGCAAGAGGAAATTACATCAGATCAATAACTCAGCCAATTCTCCATTTAAATTACATTTTCTGCCAAAGGTCACCGACTCACTTCAAATTATACATGCGTTTCAAGGTCCTATGACAAATCACATTACGTCACATAACTTAATTATAAAAACATGAACAGGGCTGGAAAAAGAACATGTTATAACATTTTGACTATGATGTTTTCTCAAAGGTTCTTCAACACCAAGTCAGATGAGAAGTTTCATAACTCTAATTTGCTATTTCTGTGAAAAGAGAGATTGTCCTTTTATCGGGGGAGACTATTAATAGGCCAAATTGTCATCAATACTGCTAATGTGTTGAACAAAGCAGCCAATAGGAGAAGACGGCAGGGCTTGAGCCAGAGTTCCATTACTCATTCCGTTTCTTCTACATTGAAGAGAGCAAGGATTGTGTGCCAAAAACACCCCATTCCCAACGCATTGCTATACTATAGACCGGGTTCTATTAAGCCCCGGATCAAATAAGAAGGGACTCTATCTTGCTCCTGCTCTCCTGCATGACACCAATCCACCCCAGCGTGGAGATCCAGCAAGTCAGCGGACAAACAAGGACCATTCTTTGGTGCTTGTTTGGTGGGTCTATGCTGTCGCTTGTTACGTCGGGTGGCATTCCTCAGCTACAACACAGCTGAGGGGGGCCAGCCTGTACCGACCCCCTGGGCATCTGTCACTGACCGTCAGGGACACAGCGCTCCACTCCTCCTCGCAGCACACAGCAGACTAACAAGAGAGAGCGAGAGAAAGGGTGTGGTGGAAGACTTCTAACAGCTCTGAGTCCAACGGCTCCCTGTCGCTCGGTATCCAAAGCAGAGAGGAGACACTTTCTTCCAGGGCTGCGGTTAGAGTTCTGCCCCCCCCTCCTTACTACACCCTTTCGTCTGCACTGTGCATTACTGCACAGCTAATAGAGACACACAGGCTACCGGGGGATGGATGAAGATGATGTTCACCATTAGCGTGACACTGGGAACATAGGACTTGTTCAGAGGCTGCATTATGTTCATCGTGTATGGATCTGTGTTCCCTCGGGGGTCCGTGTGCTCCATTAAAACCTCTTCAGATTCCCAGTGTTAAATGCAGGGCTTTAGGTGTACATAAGAGGACTGAGAGAACTATCTATTAGGAGTGTTACCCTATTTGATAGGGTAAGGGTGGGCTACTTTCACCTGCCGTTGGTTCGGGGAGTGAACTCAGCCCTCTCATTGGGCAGTCGCAGCTAGCGGGCGTCGCTTGAATGTGTACCGGGTACGGGACATCCCCGGTGCACTTTTTACCTCTCAAATACACACATCTGGTAGTAACTGCTGTCATGGGAATGGTGAAGCCCAGTCGATTGCAACTGTCTGATATTCCAAGAAGTGGACAACTGACCAAACACACAAGTGTTGTAATATGAGCCGGTCTGCCCTTGAATGGAAGGCTTGTTTCCAGAGACCGGTACAGGCCAGGGTGAATCTGCAGCCCGGGACTGGCCATCAGCAATCAACACACAGCGGCTGCAAAGCTAGGGCTGGTAGGTGAGGTAAACGGAAGGGAAAGAGAGAGGGAGGGAGGGAGGGAGGGAGAGAGGGAGGGAAGGAAAGAGGGAGGGAAGGAAGGAAGGAAAGAGGGAGGCATGTGACTGCATTCCTGTGAGCTGCTTTTGGAGCACATATGGCCAAATGGAGGGAACAGTAGAGAGAGGAAGAGACGGACAGAAAGACTGACCCAAGCCAACCAAGATAGGTCGACCAGGATGGTTCTCAGTTAAAACCCAACCCAGATTGTATCGTCCTGGAGACCACAGTTAAAACCCAACCCAGATCGAACCGTCCTGGAGACCACAGTTAAAACCCAACCCAGATAAAACCGTCCTGGAGACCACAGTTAAAACCCAACCCAGATAAAACCGTCCTGGAGACCTCAGTTAAAACCCAACCCAGATCGTATCGTCCTGGAGACCACAGTTAAAACCCAACCCAGATAGAACCGTCCTGATGACCTCAGTTAAAATTGAACCCAGATAAAACCACCCTGGAGACCTCAGCTGCCTGATCAGTGGTCTGTCGTGACCTAAAAGCAGGTCCCAGTTAGTGTTCAACATCTACACAAAGCCAAACAAACCCTGAGGAACCCGAAGATCTCCGCGGAATTGCCACGGGGGCGGGGCGCAGACGCCTGCAAGATGTAAAAGGGTGCGAGCATACCGACAAGAACGTTCATACGGACAGCTGCATACCCAAGGCAATATTCTAAACTCAATTGTTCCCCAAGACTCCCCATGGAAATTATGGAAATGAAGGATTTCTTCCATTTCTGAATACCGCAGTACATTAAGATGCGTCATCTCTCTCCGAATCGCCGCTTCTGGATGAGCTGGTACAGTTGATTAAAAAGATAACTTGATTTTGCTGTTGAAAATATGCACCGTGTGCACACGGTTTGTCAAAAAGAACAACGGGGAATGGGGGTGGGTTGCTGTAATTAGCCTGAAGTGCTCATGGAATTTCAAATAAACACATTTTATCCCCCCCGACATTTGTCGAAACATTGTGCGTCCAAATACTCATCGGTGTCAAAACTGAGATCCTTCAACTTGACAGATTTTAAAATGGGAAAACATATGGGAAAGCAGACAAATATCCTCCACATTTCTCTGGCTATAAACAAAACAATATGTCATAAAACACAAGTGGAAAACCCCCATAAGATAACCCCAAAAGAAGGGCATGACTGATCGGCTAAAAATTTTGCCTTTTTATGAGTGGGGCTTTTATAAAGAACAAATTAAGATTTGAAAATGTGCTTGTGTGTGTGTGTGGCCGCACTACTTGTCCATGCAGACAAGACATGTTCTCCAGACTAATAAATTAACGTGGCTCATTCACCAACTACGATGATTCTACAGGCAGCATCCCAAATCACCCCCATTCCCTGCATAGTGCATTTCGCCCCGGAAAGTAGTGTGCTACGTAGGTAACGGGATGGGGGGGGGGGCATGGGCATTTGGGACCCGGCCTTAGGCTGGCTGTTATCACACGATGGTGCTTCAGAACCGTTGTCAGGTTGAGATACCGAGGTCATAGGCCAACGAGGCGCGGTGAAGAGAACCCAGCGGGGGGGTAACGGAACCGGGGCCCGGTCAGACCACCGGTCAGACCACGGGATCTACACGCAACGTCACAGAGGATGAGGACAGCAGTCACACCTAAGGAACAGCCAAACGACAGCACGTCTCATTCCACACCATATTCTGGACACAGCGCCCTACAGTCCGACCAGAACCCAACACACTACAACAGGACGGCGTTCAGCACCGGAGCTGGGATGTTTCACTGAGGGGACCCATCACGGCTCTATGGTAGTTTTCCTCTGAGCCTGATACACATGGGATCCTCTGGCACGTGCGGCCCCACGCTGCACTATGGGATGAAGGTGTCAAAGTGTTTTTCTACTTGTCTGCCGTGCTGCGTTCTTTGTGTTCTCCGTATTTAAGACCTGGAAACCTACTTCATCAAACACACAGCTGAACAGCATTTCTGGGCTAAGAGATGAAGCATGGCATGCTGGAGTAGTTCTGCATAATGGAGCTGGTTTCTCTTTTTTGAGGAGGGGTTCACATTGATCAGAGTGCTGGATTCATCCTAACATGCTTTCTTTTTACTAACAAGAAAAATGGTTGTCTAATGGAACTTCCTGGTTTTCATAGGGCCTACCAATGTATTGTTATAATTGCAATGTATTATTCAAATACAATTTAAGGAGAAAAGGACAAACAAACAAAGAGAGACAGAGAGAAACAGAGAGAGAGAGAGGAAGAGGGGAGAGAGAGATTAAGAGTGTTTACACACAACACTTATACCAGCTGCACCTCCTCATATAATTACAATGACTTCAGACAAAGACAGACAGACTGAGAGACAGACAGAGACACAGACCGATCATAACAAAAGGTGTGTTCAATCAAAGCAGAACAGCGTCAGGCCTTGACTCCTGAATAGACAGCGATCCTTAAACCAAATTCCAAATAGCACAATATTCCATAAATAGTACACTACTTTTAACCAGGCTCCCGCAGGTAATAGTGGAGGATAGTGAACAAAACTAGGGAGTAGGGTTTTGCTTGAAGTCCCTGTGAGGTGTACTCCCCAGGCTAACATCTGCCTCAGTGCTGCGCCATCCGGGACGGTTTGAGGGCTTGAGGTCACCACTTGGATCCAGACAGGGAGCCCCATCGCAATGCGCCTCTGACACGCCACACAGGGACATTTTCTTAGCATACCTAACTGGTAAAATCACTTCAAAACCAGATGTCAATTCTACCTCAAGTCATTATTCTTTATTATACAGGGCAACGCGTGGAAATGAAGTGCGCTGTTTTGGCTCTGAATCAAGTGCACAGATCCATACTTTAACATTTACTATGATATGTTATTATGATGTTATGAATGCACCTGGATTTCTTCTACAATTTAAGACATTTGCGACTCCCATTTACCTCACGGTAATAAAGAAAATACCGTCGAAGGCCTAATTTGTCTTTGTGGGTTTTTCCTCATATCCAGAAGCTCAACCAAACATCACGTAAGCTTTTTATATCAGCTACTCTTCTTAAGCTGCTCACAGAAATGTAGCGATATGCATTTATTATTGATCCATAGTTATCAAGCCCGGTTTCAAAGCGTTATTCAACTGTTCTGCCAATTACAGAAAAATCATTTGGCAACAGAATTAGCTGCACCATGTGATTAATAGCATGGCTTTGATCTCTTTTATCGTCATAACAACAGGATATTAAAATACAATAAAAAACACAGCATCAGTGTTTGGCCTTTGCAAAGTAATTCATTTACAGAGTCCAAGTGTGCATCACAAATAGTACCCTATTCCTGATACGGTTTACTACTTTCAATCAGGACTGGACTAAGTTAGTGCAGTTGGCATGAGGCTTGCTTTCCTTTGGGAAGCAAGCCAACTGCCTCCCAGAGCAGTGCTGTGAGAAGTGGAGACCTTTTCCACAGGGAAAGCTGTGACATATCCAATAACCCTCTTTTATACTGTTCCCTCGCTCAACTTTGTGGCCTCATCATCTTTTCAGTTAACTCCCTGAATAGCACCAGACAAGGAAATATACCGTTTTTGGCCTCAGAGTTTAGTTTTTAAGGACAGAGACCAGTTGGTTTGCTTGTTTGCACTATACATTCCATCTGCTGCCTAAGATTTGAGAAGTAATTATTTATTTGGACAAATGGTCCCATTTTTTAAAAACTATTTTGAAGGCATTTTCTGATAGACACATTTTACCACACTGACATAGCAGACAGAAGCTGCCTTGGGTTAGACAATTAGAAATGGGCTGCATATGTTGCACAGCCTTGAGTTAGGAATCATAACTGCGTATATTCCTATACAACTCACATTGTTGTAGTCCTATGGAAAATGTATTTAAAAAATAGTAACAGTATCACCATAAAAACCTTGCTTAGTTATTTTTGGTTATTATCTAAACTGCATTGTGCTAAGTGCTAATTCACCGGTTACATACTATATGTAGAAAGATACAACCACAGTCGTTCAGATCCTATGCTTCACTTAAGCTGGAATATGCAATTGAACAATTAACAGGGATGGCAGTTAGATGAGAATTGGGTCAAACTCAACCTAGGTTGTTATTAGCAGGTCATAAAACAAAGCGGTGTCTGCTCAGGGATTAGAGAGCTGCCATGGTCTCACACCCATCTACTCCGTTAGGACACAGTGATCAACACAGCGCCCTATTACACCAAAATGGCACTACTGGGCCTCCAGCACCCCGGTCATAGGATTGGACTAGATAGGAATTATGGGTGTACTAAGTAGTGGAGAGCAGTGTGTTGCAGTATATTCACTATGGGTTTCTCCTCTTAACCAAGAGACTGGACGTGGGGACCATTAATGTTAACTCACCTAACGTCAGGGTTTCAGATAATTAAAGTATCTCTCCATTATCCTTAATATCTTATTAAATCCGGTTAATCCGATAAAATTAGTCAATTGTGTTTATTCGTGATATAATTAGCGTTCCTCCTCATTTTGCACAATGATCTCTTTGCAACAACATGGAAAAACATTTATATAATAATGTATATTATAATGTGCATATAGCAACAGGTGATTTACAAAGCTGTTTCACTGCTTAATTTGAAGGGAACTTTATAAAAATAAAAAAATAAAAGAATAAATAATAAAGAAAACATAAAACTCTGTCTAATTACTGAAGCCAGGTTGTTTTTTTCACAAGTAGCCTACCGGTTTGGTGTTACTGATTACATTACATTAATAGCTCACGATTGAACAATGTATTCCAGAAGACCTGTCCCTTCAACACACAAAAAAACACCTCAATGAAAACTGACACTTGTTCATGTAACAGTCTCCTCCATCATTCAGTGTTTTTTGTCACGTAGACCCAACTACTCGATAATGAAATTCGTACCGCCGGACAAGACTAGAGCCTGAATAGCCGGTGCAGCTCAAGACATTCAGTTCAACCTCGTTCATCTAATGCTTCCTCCTGGAATTCCCCAGGTGTCACTTTTCAAAGCGAGGGAGCAAGCGGGGGGGGGGGGGTCCAGATTTGTCATCCGCTTGGCCTGGCTCTTGCTGAGCGCCGGGGCCGTTGGACGTGTTAAAACAAGCAGAGCAACGACTACAGAAGAAGAACAACACCAGAGAAAGCACACAGTGGAGCGCCGGTCAAGGAGAGCTCAACCGCTCTCTCCCTCCCCTCCTGCCGGAGATTGCTTTGTCTGAGAGAAATGTGGAGCTAAAAGGAGTGAGACAGTAATACTGATGTAAGTATGAGGCTGGACACCCCCCCCCCCTCCACACACACAAGCCTCAGCTATTATATCACAGGGACGGTCAAGTGGCTGGAACAGATAGCATGGGGATCAAATGGGATCAAGGAAAAGGCTCCAATGTACCTTCTTTCTTATATAGTGCACTACCTTTGACCCCCAAACAGACTGACAGAAACAGGGATATCCCCTCGTTTACATGGCACTCAACTAAAAAGCTTCTTAAGGAATCTGCAAAAGCAACTCGTGGAGTTAATTATTTTGATCGACCAATTTAGGACTGAATTTACGATACGGTTACTTTGCATTTACAAAACATAGAACCTGGTTGCCTGCATGAAACCTGCTTGCCTGCATGAAAACCAGTCAAACTGTTCAAAAACGTGGTAACACGAGCAGTCGGTTTTTTTGTTTCTCTAGTCAAATGAGGTTATTTGTGGCCCTCCCACCGAGCGTTGAGCCAGGAGGATGTCCAGGAAACATCCATCCTCACGACCCAGTTTACTGTGGCTTTATATAATCATTTCAATGTTTAGCACAACCTCAGCCAGGCGCTTACATTAAGAGCAGATGGGGGTCACTTGTGTCAGGCCTAAAACAATGGGGAAAAAAGACATGATATTCACAGTAACCTTGACGGTCATTGGATACATTTCAACAGGCCTTCCGCGAGAGGGTGGTGTCTTCCTCGGAGACCTTTCATACAGGAGGTCACGGAGCATTTCAAAAGCCGGATACGATTCAAGTTAATTCAGTTAGTTCCATGGGAGCCGAAGTGGTGCCATGTAACAGTCACGACGGAAACAAGACTAGTTGCAACGCGGGTCAAAGAATGAATGAATTATACTTGACTTATTATCACGTTTTTAAAAACAAATTCAAACATTACATTTCTTTACTTTTTTTAATTGCAGACAAGAGATTAGGGGAAACTTTCTAAACGTAACATTGACGGCGTCTACATGAAAATGCTTTGGTCTTCTCAACTCTCAGCATTTAAACACGATGTCTCATGTTGGCATCGATTGCATTCCAAGAAATATGCAAATAAGCCTGATTTATTGAAGGGAAAAATGTCAACAGTAAAACAGGGTGTTTTACCTCACCACGTGAGGGTTGTTCAGTTCCCAGACCGGGAAAAGCTAGGAAAGAGAAAAAGGCACACATTCTAAACCGCCATACAAGATTAACACCTGGCAGACTGGAAGAAAGTCGTCTCTACATATGAGGGCTTATTTATGTCCCTATGTTAATCAAACAGGAGTATTTAACGGAGATGCCCTCTGGAGTGCTGTCAACCTCCAACGTCAGGAGAGGTCACTTAGTGCTTTTCCTAACAGCTAAAAGTCTGGACTTATTCGGGAAACGTATCATTTTGAAAAGCAGAAAGATTGCAAGTAAAGAAAAGAAAGCTGAGAAAGCTGAGGTTTAGTCTTCGAAAAGCAATCTTTGAGCCGTCTCTCTTTCCTGCATTCAGAGACCATGCGACTCACGAGACTGGATCTTTTTGGAGCAGACGTTAGCCGCTAGCATTAGGAAAACTTCCCATTGAGTTACAGTGCTGTGAAACCAGTAGAAACCCTGGCCGTCTCTCATCTTCTCCAGTCACCACCATTATTTTGCCTCCATATTTGACGCCGTGATTTCATGCTTTAGTACTTCAGCTTATTGAGAAGGCCCTTAAATGTAAAAGCATAATCAATTATGTACACATTTGCATTCCAGGAAGGAGGCCTAGCGTCTCAGAGTGTGGTCTCTTTAATGGAAAACATTTAGCAGCACGTAGCCTCTTGTACACTACAGCTCATTTATCAGGGTGCTTTCCTGGCAGCCTCTTCCATCGAAGCTCTGTAATTTTTATCACCCTGTGTACTGGACTGTGCAACAACAACAACAAAAAACAAGAGGTCCAACTTCTAAACGACCAAGCCCTAAGTTGGTCATTGGCAGCAAGATACACGTTTTTGTCCTACTAGGGAGTTTTTCCTAACCACTATAAATCCACAGATGGCTCTTGTGTGTTTTAAGCTGTGTATCTGTAAAAGCACTTTATTACAACCGCTGATGTAAAAATGGCTTTGTGAAATAGATTTGATTTGGTTGATTGATACGGAACCGCTTTGTTTTTTTTTGCGCTGACACACTCGTACAGCCTTGTACAGATCTAAAATGCCCTTAAGTGCAAAGGCCTAAATGTCTTAAAGAAAGAGAGCAATTTCGCTATTTTTCTGAGGCTATGATGCAATCTTACCAATTTCCTTGTGTAGCCTGAAATGAGCGCGATCCTCCCAACCCAACCCACATGCCTACAAGCTTCTAGAATTTGTCAATTTCCCTTCAGAGCAATAAGATTTGCTATTAGGCTTTATCTCAATGTGATGAATGTAGCTACTAAAACAAGCCAGGCTTTGTGATAATACCTAATCCATTTTTACCAGTAGTCTAAAAGAGAAGTAGGGCACCACATTAAGAAAAGCAGATAGTAAACAATGGCAAGGCCTTGCAGAAGACCAGCAGACTGTTAATACCTGATAGCGATGCATGAGATTGGTCCGCTCATATCTTCTCTTCTAGAACAGCAAAGCAACAGAATCCAGGCACACACCGGAAAGAGAGAGACAGAGAAAGAGGGAAAAAGAGGGAAAAAGAGAGGGATAGACAACAAGAGTATGTGTTCCCCTCTGCTACAGAGGGGAATGTGTTCAACCACCAGGCAGCGAAGGAATGTCTCACACACATACCCCATTGACACAGTGATGCTATCAAAAACCATTAGCTCAGATATCTTTAGGAGGGTTACCCCAAAAAAGGCTGACCACCTAGACTAGCCTACATCCCGAACGGAGCATGTTCCTCTGATCCGAATCGAATGAAGCTCAGCTATTTAAATGGATTAAGCATCTTGTCATGCAACACAACCTGCCACTGTCTGGCAGACAAACATCCGGGCTGGTCTATACCGAGCTTTGGTCACTCTGTAGCAGAGAGACAACACTGCCATCGTGACGGTTCCTCCATCCTAATCATTTTCTAGAATGGAATCAGAAAGTGAACTCTGGCTGAGTTGTGGGAGGTCTGAGGAGATTACATTAACATGGAAAGTAAAATATCCATCACAGCCAGTGAGGTTAGGAGGGAATGTGGGGGAGGCCGGTCATTGGAACTGTAAACTGACCCTGACAAAACCAGCAATAACACATACAACGCCGTGGGACCTCGTCAAAAGGAAATGCCGATTGCAAGGAAAATATTTGTCGTCTACATGTTTTGAAAGTCGAACGAAGGCCAAGAAAAAAAATATATTGGTCTCTGTACTGGTTGTATTTATTTTCATGGCAAGGAAGTGCTGGATTATTTTTCACCCCAGAGATCCCACTTTAAATGACAAGCTTTTGCAGTATGCCATCTTCAAAGCGAGCTGAAAATGAATCAACGGATGGGCGCTGGGGGAGGTGGGGGGGGATGAAAGGGGGCGTAATGATGCAATCCTGAAGTAACAACTTTCCACTACAGACCTACAGCCCCTCTTTGACCGGTCCAAGAATGACATCACTCACGGAGAAGCTGTGGCAGCAGATTTCTTTCAGACAGATGGGAAGCCCATGTACCTCTATCAAAAATGTACCCCTAACCCCTACATAGTGCACTACTTTTGACCAGAGGTTTACGCCGTGACAGTTAAGTAGCGAATGTTCCCCAACGAAAGGACTGGGATTATCCCCACACAGGCTAGTGCTACTCACTCTCCCAACACTGGCTTCTAGTAATTGGTGTCCTGCCCGTTAAAACAGAAGGGGTTAGGGTTCTTTAGGAGGGAGTTGTGGGGGGGGGGGGGCAGTATGGAGCTTAGTTCCACTGGAGAGAAGGATGAGCAGTAGACAAATACAGAAAAGAGAGAAATCCAAGTCCATTTAGTGAATAGAGAGACAAAAAAGGAGGTTAATGGGAAAGCAACACAAAGGCACAATGGTCAGTCTACGTTCCGGTGTCAACTCACAAGTTGCTTACTGTTCATTTATTTATTGACTCTGAATTACACTACTGAGGGAACAGCCTCTTTCGATTCATTTGTTACCCAATTCAGTTGGTTATTCTGGTTTCGTGTCTGAATGGAAATGACACCGGCTAGAGAAGCTAAACTGTCAAAACGCCAGCCAAAAACTTGTCCCTGTGTCATGACGCAGACACACAATTACTATGAGAAGAATCACTAATGTCTTCTACGTGGCACCCTGTTCTCCCACACACTCCTGAACAACGCTCCAAACATTCTGACCATAGGTTCAGTTAAAACGGTACACCAGACAAACCAGTCGATGAATGGATCGCCATAGGCCCACAAAGTTTGTAAGTTCGCACAAAAGGTCCACGGACAAGTCTCCCGTTACAGACCTGACCCCACTGATTCAGAGAGTCTTTGCACAGTGAACACTCTGGAAATCGTTTGGGTTAACCATCTTGCTTGGGTAAAGATGAATCCCAGTTGACACCCTATTCACTGTCGTGCTCACATATTAACACAGCCTAGGGCACTATATAGGAAATAGGGGGCATTTTGGGCACGTAATGTAGTGTCTATCCACACTGACGGAGTGGAAAACCAGTCGCCAGGCCTTTGAGCCAAGCTAGACCGCATACAGTCAGTCAGCTGTCATACTGTGGCACTTCATATGCTCCAGACTTTGGAGGCAACCTTGTAAATATTCATCACCTCCCAACCTCTGTCGGCGGAGAGCACAACAAATCTGAGGGTTTGCTGAAATGTCGGAACGCTGCACAACGGGAATTCCTTTGGCTTTGTCAGATTCCTGGACACCGAGGACAGGTTGATAGACCCGCTAAATCAGAAGGGTAACAGCTCCACATTTCCTACAGGGCCCACACGTTTCGACCACAGGGCCGATCCAAAGTAGTGCGCTATTAAGGGATTAGTGAGGTTTTTGAAGAGCAGAGTCGCTAGGCGCCACATCGGTCAGTGGGCCCCTATGGCTGTTCAGCGGGGTAGCATGATACCAAAAATAATTATTCACTTCAAAACATCACGCCCAACCAACCAGTGATTGCAAAGTTTACCAAATCATACACCAAACCTATGCCAAACAAATTATATTTACATTTTCTACTGAAGAGGTGTACCAAAACAGATTTGGGGTGTAGAAAAAGGTTCTGTTAGAGCAGGGGTGGGCAAATATTTTGGCTCGGGGGCCACATCAGGATTTTGAAATGAAATGGAGGGCCACATTTGTTTTTGTAATGTGTTAATCATCATTGATTTGGAGGCCAGAAAAGGGCATTCCGTGGGCCGGATGGGACAGCCTCGCGTGCCGCATTTGGCCCTCGGGCCGTAGTTTGCCCACCCCTGTGTAAGAGCATTATAGTAGGACTATAGGCCTTTCTTCTTGGTAAAAGAATTTCCCCAGATGTGTTAAATTCCTACATTCAATTAATACTCAAAGAGCCAAGAAGAAAGAATGAGGTGTCAGCTACAAATCTATTTAGACCATAGAATTAGAAGAAGTGGAAATGCCCAAAATACAGCCATTCTGCCATACAATTCCTGCAGTCTTCTTGCATTCTTAAAAAGCATTAACACAATGCCCGAGAACTGCTCAGTAATTCTTGAAGAGCATTAACACAATGCCCGAGAACTGCTCAGTAATTCTTGAAGAGCATTAACACAATGCCCGAGAACTGCTCAGTAATTCTTGAAGAGCATTAACACAATGCCCGAGAACTGCTCAGTAATTCTTGAAGAGCATTAACACAATGCCCGAGAACTACTCAGTAATTCTTGAAGAGCATTAACACAATGCCCGAGAACTGCTCAGTAATTCTTGAAGAGCATTAACACAATGC
>JACXGK010002555.1:0-16584 GCA_016801125.1 Novumbra hubbsi | reverse complement strand
CAAGCAGTTTGCCTTGTTTAATGTGATCATTGACAATGTAAAGTAATCCGTTTACTGTTTGATTTGATCATATTTGTCTTTCCTGCCATGACAGATGTTACTAGTTTTTGAGGAGTTGGTAACCGCTCGTTAATCATTGTGAATATATTTCCTAAGTAGTTTCATATGCGTTAGCGACATACATCAAAACGATGACTACTGTTTGGGGCAATACAGCAGTGGCTCCAGCTACTTGTAGATAGCAAACATCCTGCATAATGGAAAGTCTTCAGCTTACCGGTTTTTGGCTGTTCATTCATGATTTGTGAAAGTAATCGCTGCTAAAATGTATGCCCCCATTTCCAGTCAGTGCTTAAATCCTGCAACTGCACACTGACATTTTATCAGCCACTCGTTTTCATCAAACCAATTGAGAGTGAAGGCCGTAGCACACCAGATTAGCTGACGTATCACTAATGACGTCTACTGTGACACAGCCCACGGGATGTGTTCGATTCTTATATACCTGCTGTAACAAAGTGTAGCTGTTCAGTCACGTATCACGCTCACATTCATTTACATATGGAAATAGTGCTTCAGATCATGTCATTGAATGGTTAGACCTACATTTTAAACATATGACACATTGGCAGTTATCTGACTGTACAGACAAACAGTGTTGTTAACATCAATGACATGTAATATAATAATGTCCAACCTGGGTTTAGGGGAGTAAGTATAATATTGTAAATAAATCATTTACACAAGATTTTGAATTTACAATACACTACCAAAATGTTTGTTATAGTTTGTAAAATGTATCATATGTTATGAACACTACTAAAACATACCATATTTTACAAATGTACACACATTTATGATATGTTATTAATAACATTCAGATTTAGGTTAAGGTTTGGGGTTGATTGGATTAAGTTTAGAAAAGGAAAACAGTTAGGTTTAGGTTTAAGTTTAGGCATTACAGTATTGGGGTTAGTGATTATGGTTAAGGTTTGGGTTATGGTTAAACAGAATGTTTCCTCAATATTTATTATAATATTTGACAACACCCGGGGGCTTTTAAAGTAGTAATGGATCAGGTTTTACGAGGTCTTCATTAGGCATGTCTTTGGAATGCAAACATCCTTAAATGCCCCGCTAAAAAAATGGCACCGACCTTCACACAAGCGTCTTCAGACAAATAGGCTGCCGAGTCACAGTCTCTCGGGCGAGCCCTGAGAGAAGCAGGGTGGTATAATATCCCAGAATGCCTGTGCACATTAAGACAGACGGCCAGGATGCGCCCTGTCGGAGCCAGCTGACCAACGATGGCCGGGGGAGAGCATAGTAAGGTGGTCGGAAGAGTGCACACACAAACCTCAACGCATGATTCATGTACCCACGTGTTGATAACATAGTTCTTAAAGTTCAATCAGGAGGAGGTTTTCATAGACGATGATTTGCTCGCCGATGAGGATACGTCCAAATATATTTCTTGCTATAATATGGCATATACAAAATGAGCAGGTGGAATCGAAGGAGACTCCTGCCCAGGCAGCCGGGATACTGAAACTCTGTTACAATTTAGCCACAGGAATCAGGCGTTGGTAAAACTCTTCGCTTATATCAAAGTAATTCAAAGCTGAATGACTTGCGTGAGCCTCCTTTGACTCACTCAAGGGTGTAGTTGTATGGTTCAACACTGAAATAATTAAGAAAACAAGTTGCTTTGGTCCGGTTGTCTTTTCTTCAGCGGTTAGAACATCATATTGATCCGACGGTGACGACAGTTGCAGTGTAGCTGAGGAGTGATCAGGAAAAACGTTAAGGAAAGCAAATGTACTGCTGTTGAGTGAGTGAATGGGCTGGTGCATCTTTTCGATTTCAGATTTTCTTACCCGTGTTATCTAAACATTGTGTAAAGAAACCTTAACATGAAAGTAACATTAACACTATTGCAACACCACTGCAAAGATAACAAAAAACGAATTATAAGTCCACAGGTTTATTCTAAAATACAACACATCGGCCCCGTTAGGACACAGATCAAGTTGCACTCTTCTAGGTACATTAGCAAATTTTAATAAATCAATTTATAGGCACTACAACACGTATATTTATAATAAATAATGTATTTTCATACTGTCTATATTCTCATTTCTACATACACTGGAGTTTCTGCTAGTGTTTATTTTGTATATTTTTTAATGCCTACTGGGTAAATTTATCGCGCCATGTCACAAGAATGTAATTGCATTTGATAAATACAAGACTTGACTACTGTGCACTACTTCAGACCGGAGTCCTATGGGGAACAACGCATCATTTGGAACGGCTGAATATGCAAAATAGCCATGAAATCAGAAAAGGAGTGGGAGAGTAAGCCTAAACAGGAGCAGTTACATATTGCTTATGGCCAGGTATTGCTAGCTGCACGGCGTATGCTGTTGGATTGAATTAAAGAGATCCACAACAAGCAGATAAAGAAGCCTGTTGTGTTGTGTTGGGAGGAATAGACTGTTTAACCATAGTAGGATTTTGCTGTGGAACAATTTTTCAAGATGTCCTTGTGTGAGTATGTTGCCACCCTGTGGCAAGTGATTCACATTGAGTGCAGAGCTGCGCTCCAGTCAGTGGGCTTGGATGTGATGAGGTGGATACAGCCGCTCATGGCTGTGAGAGAATGAGATATGTTTCTTTATTGAAGGTTACTTGACTGGGCAGTATGTTACAAAGTATAAAAAAAAAATGTATGCATGAACTTTACATTTCAAATGTCGAGGTTGGAATGGGATAACTGAAAATGACTAACCTTGGCTTTTGGCCAGCTGCTGGGAATCAATAAACCATGATGATTAAGCACTGAATTGCTTGAAAAATAAGCGAGGCCGACTTCAGGCATGAGCCACATAAGCGGTTGTTTGCTTGCCTGAGTAATTGAAGAGGAGTCTAATCCAATGATAGAAATGCATTTTATACTGGCTGAGTAATATGTGCTTTATAATTATGTAAAATTTTTTGACTTTTCATCTGTGCCATTTCTTATATAAACAATAAAGACGTCAACCCACAAGAGTAAGATGAATAAAAATGCTGTGGATATAGTTCTCTTTGCATTTTGAGGAAATATAAGGTGGTTTCTGAGAGCTGCAGCTTCGTTTTTTTCAAGACTACTGCACCAGTTTCAACTTTTTTGTTATATAACCAATACCAGTCTTTACAACAGCTTTGTCAGTATATGACTTGACCATGATAACTGACCATAACATTTTAATCTGAAGAGTTTATGAGATTAAGTTATGTAAATACAAATACAATGCCCCTAGTTTGTTTCTGTTTTTTACTAGCAGTTTATTGCTAATCACTTATTCTGATGTTGACTAACTCCTTATGTTAAGACTTAATTAAATCATTGGCTTTTGGGGTGCTGCTGTAGGTTGGAATTTAAGCATACATTTTAGAGATGTCAAGTCCCTGTCTTGATTATAGGCTTTGTGTTCCTTTAAAAGCTGACGATGTGAAGAACAAAATGGGTAATAACAGTTGAAAATAATCTGCCCTTGGAAGACAGTTGATGAACAAATGCTGTTCATAACAAAAATGTTAATGTAAGACTGATAAGCAACTCCAGGAGGAGGGCGTAGATGTGTCAGCCGCCATCCACTGCGGAAAACCTTACACATAGATTAAAATCATGATGGACAAAAATAACATACCTAAAAGAGCATGCAAATAATAAATTGTTTTGGGCGTGTACAGCTGCCACAGAACAGATTATGCAACTGCTGAGAGTGCAGGAAAAATAATTCTGAATGTACATAAACATTGTGCAAATGTGCAAGCAAATGCTTCCAAGATTATTGAAAACCAAGCAATTAATCATTCAGTACAGCGTTGGCCAAAAGTTTTTAAAATGACGCAAGTATTGGTTTACACAAAGTTTGCAGCCGCAGTGTTTTTAGATCTTTTTGTCGGATGTTACAATGGTGTACTGAAGTATAATTACAAGCATTTCATAAGTGTCAAAGGCTATTATTGACAATTACATTAAGTGCATGCAAATAGCCAATATTTGCAGTGTTCACCCTTCTTCATCAAGACCTCTGTACTTCGCCCTGGGATGCTGTCAATTAATTTCATCTTGACTGATGGCAGCCCATTATTGAATAATCAATGCTTGTAGTTGGTCAGAATTTGTAGGTTTTAGTTTGACCACACACATCTTGAGGACTGACCACACGTTTTCAATGGTATTAAGGTCTGGGGAGTTTCCTGGCACTGGACATTTTGTTTTGTTCCCCCAGCCACTTAGTTATCACTTTTGCCTTATGGCAAGGTGCTCAATCATGCTGGAAAAGGCATTGTTTGTCACCAAACTGTTCTTGGATGGTGGCTCTCAAAGGTTGTATTGGTACCATTCTCTATTCATGGTTGTGTTCTTAAACAAAATTGTGAGTGAGCCCACTTCCTTGGCTAAGAAGCAACCCCACACATGAATGGTGTCAGGATGCTTTCCTGTTGGCGTGACACAGGACTCACCTTTTCTTCTCTGGACAAGCGTTTTTCCGGATGCCCCAAACAAGTGGAAAGGAGATTCATCACAGAAAATGACTTTACCCCAGTTCTCAGCAGTCCAATCCCTGTACATTTTGCAGAATATCAGTCCATCCCTGAAGTTTTCCCTGGAGAGAAGTGGCTTCTTTGCTGCCCTTCTTGACATCAGGCCATCCTCCAAAAGTCTTTGCTTCCCTGTGCGTGCAGATGTACTCACACCTGCCTGCTGCCATTCCTGAGCAAGCTCTGCACCGGTGGTGTCCCGATCCCCCAGCTGAATCAACTTTAGGAGACGTTCCTGGCGCTTGCTGGACTTTCTTCACCCTAAAACCTTCTTCACAAGAATTGAACTTCTCTCCTTGAAGTACTTGATGATTAAATAAATGGCAGATTTAGGTGCAATCTTACTAGCAGCAATATCCTTGTCTGTGAAGCCCTTTTTGTGCAAAGCAATGATGACTGCACACGTTTCCTTGCGGGTAACCACGGTTAACAGAGAAAGAACAAATATTTCAAGCCCCACTCTCCTTTTAAAGCTTCCAGTCTGTTATTCTAATTCAATCACAGAGTGCTCTCCAGCCTTGCCCTCGTCAACACTCACCTTTGTTAATGTGAAGATCACTAACGTAAGGATCACAGACATGATGTCAGCTGGTCCTTTTGTGGAAGGGCTGAAATGCAGTGGACATTTTGGGGGGGATTATATGCATTTCCATAGCAAAGAAGGATTTAGCAATTCATTTGATCACTCATGACATTCTGGATAATATTCAGATTGCCATCATAAAAACTGAGGCAGCAGAATTTGTGAAAAGTATGTTTGTGTCATTCTCAAAACCTTTAGCCACGGCTGTAAGACAGTGACCTCTAACACACTGCTACAACTATGGAATTTCATGGCAAAAGTGAAAGTTCTTGACTGGAAGATGTGACATAGGCACCAAAAGACTGGAAATATTGTAATGCAAAAAAAGAAAACCTGGTGGAATATCACACAACTAATAAGGTCAATGGACAACAGGTCAGTAACATGATTAGGTCTGAGGATGGGACTGTCAGAAGTAAGGACGGAGAGGGGCTCACCACTCTGTGAAAGACTGCAAGGGCAAATAATGCCACAATACATAGCATACACAGCATACCACAACATATAATTGCAAAGCATTTGGGGATCTCATCATCTACATTACACAATACCATTAAAAGATTCAGAGAACCCGGAGAAATGTCAGTACACAAGAGACAAAAGTGAAAATTAATATTAGATGGCCTCAGGCGGCACTGCATTAAAAACCAACTGGATTCTGTAGTGGACGTCCCTGCATGGGCTCAGGAACACTTCCAAACACTATTGTCTATTAACACAGTACGTCACAGCATCCACAAAACAAGTTAAAACATTAACATGCAAATGAGAAACCATACTTAAACAACAACCAGAAACTCCAACACCATCTCTGGGCCAAAGTTCATTTTAGATGAAGTGGAAAACTGCCCAGTGTTCTTTCAAATATAAATTTGAGATTCATAGACAACATGTCTTCCGAGCTAAAGAAGAGACAGACCATCTTGCTCAGGGGTGGGCAAATAGTTTGGCTATGGGGCCACATCAGGATTTTGAAATGAAATGGAGGGCCAAATTTGTTTTAGTAATTTGTTAATCATAATTTATTTGGAGGCCAGAAAAGGGCATTCCGTGGGCTGGATCGGACGGCCTCGCGGGCCGCATTTGGCCCTCGGCCGTAGTTTGCCCACCCCTGATCTAGCTTGTCAGCACACAGTGCAAAAAACAGCATCTGTGATGGCATAGGTGACATGCACTTCTGTGAAAGAACGATAAACGCAGAACAACTTATGGAGGTTTTGGAGCAACATATGCGGCCATCCAGACAACATCCATTTTAGCAAAACGATGCCAAACCACATTCTGCACATATCACAGCAGCATGGCTCCATAGTAAAAGAGTCTGGGTGCTAAACTGGCCTGACTGCAGTCCAGACCGGTTTCATATTGAATATATTTGGGCATTATAAAATGACAAATACAGCCAAGACCCTGAACTGTTGAGCAGCTGCAATCCTAATCAAGCAAGAATGGGACAACATTCCTGTTCCCAAACACTGTTATTATGAGGTGATGCAAACCATTAATAACGATGTCCCAGCATTTTTTAATAGTGTTGCTGGCAATGGGAACCATTACCATTTTCAAAACTAAATATTTTGACTTAATATGTAATATGTTCTATTAAATACAGGGATAAATGGTTGCATTCAGTTTTTCTTTGCATTTTATACAGCACCACAACTTTTTTGTAAACCTGATGTGCTTGATCTCAAATCCAAAGTTGAAGTAGAAGCCAAAGAAAGAAAACACCTCACTGTTCCAAAAGTTACAAAGGGCACTATATCCTTTCGTCTACTAATTAAATGATTAAATAAACTCCTAAAATGACAGTAAATAGTTAAACACTAAAGTAAACACTAAAATTACTATTCCCAATTGCTGATGGTAGTGAATAAGTTATCGTCACCATGCTGGGAAGTCTGTATAATAGTTATTTCTACAGCAGTATGTTTTTTTTTCTGTCAAAGACGTGACAACCATCCGCTTTCTCTAAAAGTTGTAAAGAAAAATCTCGGGAGTTAAAAACTCTACAGATGTGACAGGACAGAAGTCATTAACAGTGCCTAAATCTTTATTTTTCAGTAAGCTACATTGTTTTTAACTCCAAATTAGACAGTTTTACATCATGACACAAAAGCAACTTAAATTATCAACAGTTGACATGTACGCTTGATTCCAGTCTTAATGGAAGAATAGGTAAGACAAAAAAAATGATCAAAAGCCCTCAAAAAGAAACCTCAGTGATCAACCGTCTGTTACTGCCGCTGTGCTCTCAGGTTGGTCTCCCCCATACAGCCATTGATTGTCCACTGCTGTTAGCGTAACACGGTAGGGGTAAAAAGGTCTTTATTGACCACAGTGAGTTTGATGGCGAGACTTGGTTCTGTCTCATTCCAGTCAGTTGGTGCTTTGTAACACATCTTAGACACAAGGTCAATTCACAAGTTGAAAAAGAAAATGCATGGCACTGTCAAACTAGGGAGACGAAGCAGACGGAAGCAAACCGGGACAGAGGGGAAATGAGACGGCTTGATATGAGACGCTGTTGGTACAATAACACTAGGAGAACCGCCCAAACATTGCAACGGGGCATACGTAGTTCGAGCAAAAAGGAGGAACATCTTAAAAAAAACAGGTCCAGTCAGTATTTGTATTGTAAGCAGTGCTATCATCTTCAGGAGAGAGACAAACCAAATACATTTTAGGCAAAATCCTTTTCTCATCTAGCCCAACACACCTGGCTGGCAAATTAAACCTGGGTCTTGGTTCAACCGTCCGTGAAATTGGCATTTGTCTTTCATACTTCTGCTGACCCTAGATGGAACACCTCTCTTACACCTGCACACAAACATTCTCACACGTCACAGTGCCCAACCTGATAACCTATCCATACCATATCCGCAAAAACAATAGCATTAACATTTTGCATTAGATAGGCCTACTAGCGCATATTAGCTTACAATTACACACAAACATGCCTTCGTACGCCAAATCAGCTGCAGGTTGCTAGGAGTACTTTCTTGTCTAAATGTCAGTGGTATCAGATTCCCAGTTATATAGTTCTAGACCAGTTACACTTCGCATCAGTAACAAAACATTTCAAAATATAAATGGCAAGCGTTCAACTATAATGTACAAGTCAAATAAACTGCCAGGTTGAAACAAAATTAATGGCACAGTTAATGTATTTCTTTTTTCCCCCCACATTAAATGCAGTCCACGTGTAATCAAATGACAAAAAGAATGTTATACAATATGTGCCAGAAAACGTACTTTCTTTCTGAAATGATGTGTAAAAATATCTACACTATTATGATTGAATCTAAACAGCATCTCAAAAGAAAATAAATGTACAGTTATGATTTCAGGGGGCAACAAGTTCAGTTGACATACATAAAACAGTTTCAAATAAAAACAGAACAAGAGACAAAAAATAGTTTTTGTTTGTCAAACAATCAAAGGATCTTGTCTGTTAATTAAACTGAATTCTGCTTTGGACTTGACATGCTTTAGGTTATGTGTGAAATCATTTGATGTTCCTGTGCTTAAAATGTGCTTTACTGCGATTCATAAAGAAATATTGTAGGGAACAGAACACACCTCAGAATGCTGTAAGCACAGTATCATTACCCATAGTACTGGCTTGGTACCGTTGTTTAATGATACCCATTTGTACCACTGGTAGGGGTTTCCCCTTTCCATTGTGCACAGAGAAGGGGCGTGGCAAAAGAAACAATAACACACCTGTCTACCAGCTGTGGAGAATCAACAAGAAAATGGAATGAGAATGACATTTAAAAAGTTACAATCGGACAACCTGCTCACGTCGTGAAGTGAGTCAGACGCAATTCGGCACACCAGAACAAAATAACGAAGAAAAAAAACAAAAACAAGTTCTAACCACAACATTTATATCCTACATCCAGCTCAAAAGCGACATTAATAATATTTCAACAAGATCAATATATATATTTTTTCGATCATTTTAAGGTACCTCTTGTATATTTTCTGATTATTTACAACTGTACAAGCAAAGCACACACTTCAAAGTGCACATATCTGATACAGTATTGACTATTTTGCATTACATGGATCATTTCCCTCCCAAACAAAATAAGAACTAGGACAACCAAATGAGATTCTCTTCATACAAGTTTTCAAAACCAAAAGAAAATGCTGCTTGTATTGTACTCTCTTAAGACCAAGACCTATGACATTTGTTACGACTAAATATTTCCATGTGTCACTTAACATTTTGGGGTTTGAAAAGAAAAACTCTACGTTGTCTCGTATAAAAGTTAAGGCAAAGTTATTTTCAAGTTTAAATAAAATTCAAGTTTTCAAACACTGAATGGAAGTTATACATTTGTGTATATATATATATATATATATTTATATATATATATAAATAATTGTATATATTCTTGTGTTAAAAAAGGTTGTGTAATGATATCTTTCATGGAATGAACAGCATTGGTTTATAAATAAGCAGATATGGTGCATCATTTCTTCTTTTCCCATCTAAAACAAAATATAGATTTTTTTGAAACCGCCACAATTTAAGATTGCCCATCCAAGTGCATCTCAGTCCTTCAGAATCAAATGTTTTTTTGCAAACCAAAAATAATGAAAATCAAAAGTAGCGATGACTATCTGTTCTGACTTTAGGCAACGTCTCAGCTCCAAAAAGGAGTCCTCTTTGTGTCTAAGCAAAGTACTCCTGGGTAGCGCCTTGTTGCAGGAAGACGTCAATGGGACACTAAAGAATAGCAAGTTCCATATGGTATGCATGGGGGTTTTGTTTTTACTTAGTCATGTATAAAGAAGGGAATTTGGAAGCTGTGCTGTTGTTGTAGTATGGAGATTTAGTCTACAGAAGACATGCTTAAGAGAAAAAGGCCTAAAAAAATAAATAACATCTAAGTGAAGTCCTGCAATGAATATCTACTGTACAGGGGATGGAGGGTGACTGGAGCACTGCTTCTGCCCTAACACGTAGATCAAGCGGAAAGGACTCATCTATTAGCTGCTTAGGTTCACAGCAACCAGGTCAAAGGTCATGCTCAATCTGCTCATAACGTGCAGTCTACTGCTGTATGTTGGAACTGTCACTAAAGGACTAAAGCTATAGCGTCATTCAAGACATTTGCCGCCTCATTGTTTACCTTCATATCCAACCATCAAAACTCTTCTGTTTGATTAATTCCACTTCATTCCCCAATTTACGCATTTCCCACAACGAGATGTACGCATTCGCTTCGGTGATACCCGCACTACAATTAGCTATGGTAATACTGAAAAGCTGAAAGGGCTGCTTCAAAACACTACATACCAGTTGTCCAAATACTCACTACCTAAAAAGCAAAACGGTGAAAACACCACATCA
This sequence comes from Novumbra hubbsi, assembly GCA_016801125.1. NCBI lineage: Eukaryota > Metazoa > Chordata > Actinopteri > Esociformes > Umbridae > Novumbra > Novumbra hubbsi. Next base: position 6,037 of record JACXGK010002555.1, on the reverse strand, counting down.
AGACTCCAATGCTCATGGGACCTACTGCTGAACGTGTGCCCAGAAAAACCCCATTACTCCGAGGGAAAACGTCCGGTTCACTATGCATGGAAGTACGTGGAGTAGGCATTTAAACGGCTTTATGCGTTCATATATATGCGTACAGGGTTAATACAATTAAGTGCACGTTTGAGATGTTCTGAAAGATGATTTTCCTGTGTGGACATGAAATCATGTAGGGCACGGAGTGTCCAACTCAATGTGTGGGGCCCCAAGAGCCTACTGGCTTAGCCTTGAAACCACAACAGAACGTGGGGAGCGGTGTACGAACGACGGACCTAAATGACCCTAGTACGAGCGAAAACCTGCACTCACTCAGCCCATCAGGCAATGAAACACCTGTGCTTTGGGCAATTTCTTGTCTAATGGATTTTTTAAAGGGCTTTTAAATGTGTCCATCATTAGACCTCACTATATTCATCTAGTATGTCAGGATCCCTTATCACTTTGGTACGAAGGTACGTGGATTACGTTTGTACCATTTGTTTTACTTCTAAATTGATGGCAAAGTTTAGTTGACAATGCTTATCAAGTAGTATTGTCAAAGTACAGTACCAGATTCATTGAATAAACAAGCTCCAGGTTCATCCTCTAGCACCATAGCATGGGCCCCGTGTCTGAATGAAGCTGTGGAGCCGAGCCGACATGGGCCCAGTAGTTTCAAAGCAAAATAAGAACAACAGTCTACAACAGGCACTGGTCGACACCATGTGATTCATGAATAGGCTCTCTCACTAACCAACCAAAATGCATGTTAAGTTGACTGACTCTAATCCTACCTCTGATACGATCTGATGCTTCATGATACGGCTATGAATTACCACTTCGGCATGGGATGACGAAGGAAAAACAAGTCATTCTTTACCACAAGAAATACCCGAACAAGACTAAGGCTCTTTCGAAACCACCAGCATGCAACGTCTAGCAGTTTTTGAACGATCAATCCAAACCGGTACGCAAATAAACGGATCATATGCTGGTGCTGAACTGAGATCATCCATGTTGGCAAAAGAAAAGGCAATCTAGTGTAGACAAATGACTTGGTTAATGAAATCCGTCAAAGAGCAAATCTTGAGGTTCCCCACCCCAATCGAGTCTGTTAAATGAGATTAGACCAGTTTACTTTGCACATGAATGCCAATCAGTGGAACACAATCGACGATGCCTTTCGACGGTGTACTTTTGGCCGAGAGTACAGCACTGCTCGGAAACTATTTGGGACAAAGGCGTCCGACCCAAGAATCGAACTATTTTAATAAGATGGTAAACCCATTATACAGACAACCCTCCCACATAACTTACAAAACGGATATCAGGATTTTCCCTTTCATACGTGTCACCATCCACTGGTGTACCACCACGGAGGGCCAACCCCATCTTACAATACTATCATTGGAAGGCAGTCTGGGCTTTGGAACTTATCCCACAATAACCATAAAGACTACATTTCTATGGATTGAAACTAAGTAATAATTAAAAAAAAGAACCCCCAGAAAAAAATAAATAAGTAAAAATGAATGGTGCTCTACATGCACACTAAAGTGCTATTGTCTGCAAGCCCTGATCCAGAAAGGAGTCCGCTGTATGCTGTGAAGGACAGGAGATTTGTAGAAGGGATGCATTTCAGTAGCCCTGACTTCGGATTTTGTTTTACCCACCCACCCCCCCCACACGTGTTGGGTTTCGAAATGAATTGATTGCAGTGGTATTGGCTGGGGGGGTTACTGCGGGGACTTGGGGGGAGTGTTGAGATCTTTGCTGCTTGGACCCCTCCCGGGGGGCGGTGAAGGCCACCGGCCGGTCGGCCTCCGGACTTCTCGGGGTCTCCCTGGGGTGGCAGGCTTGGAGGACCCTGGGTATGTCTCTCGAGGGCCCTTGGCCTCAGCCCGGTCGGCCGGGGCGGCTTCAGGGAACTTCCTCTCCTCTCCAGCGGCGGCAGGGCTGACTGGCTTGGTCTCTTTAGGGGCCTGTAGTGTCGGAGCGTGGTCTTTAATCCTCTGGCAGATCTCAGCGTAAGAGGGCTTTCGCAGCTCCTGAACATAAGAACAATGCTATTATTAGCATAGGCGATTAATCTGATTTGGACATTGACTACACCCTCGGTTTTGCCATGCATTAAAGTTACTAACAACTGCATTTATGCCTAGCTAATGGTCCTCATCAGCAAAGTATGTAGTAGTATGTTTAAAACACTTTGTACAGCTTTAGTGAACTGGTACTTACTGCAGCAGCAGCACCATTGACTTGTACAGATTTGGTAGTGGTAGAATGGGTGGCAGATAGCCTCTCTCCAGAGACCTGGCTCTCCTTTTGCCTGACCTCTGGAGCTTTCACTTCCCTAACAAACACAGAAACAACCTCACAATGAATGCACAGTGGTGTGACATGGTTAAAAGTAGCCAGCTTGTTTTCTTCCCCCTTATAAAAAAAGAAATGTTTGGAATCTTCTGGAAGTGGACCAAAAAAAAAGGCTTAGCCAGATAATTTCAGCCTGTGTTTCTACTATATTTACAAAATCTAAGGGCAGGGCGTTCAATATTACAGGCTTTTAAAATGCAATATTGGGGCACTATTCATACATAAAACGCACACAGACTGCGTATGCTTTCATGGTGCGGGGTGAAAAGCATTTCCAAAAAGTCCCAGGCGGTGGTGTTTGGGAAGGGTGTGACCTGACACTCACTCTGAGGGTTGGGAGGGGGCGAGGACAGGGGCAGGGCCCGAGGCGGGTACCGGGGTGGAGGGCACAGTGGGCATGGGAGACGTGGTGGTCCTCGGGGGCTCCTTGGGGCCAGCTGAGGGGTGCGAGGCGACGGCAGCAATGAGGTCGACATTCTAGAACAGGAGGAAACCCACACCGTGTCAATATCAAGTACCGGCCAGGCTGAGACGGCGGGCAGCGATTCAGGACTTGGGAGAGGGTCTTCGTAGCTACTCACCCTGTCCTTTGTAGAGCTCAGTACCATGCTGGCCAGCCGGTTCTCAAACAGGTCCTCGGAAGTCTTCAGGTGGCCGGCGGCCCCGGGCAGCGGAGGGAAGTTGGAAAGGCCCAGCTCGAAGCTGGGGGACGAGGGCTTCTGAGGGGGGGGCGACTGGGTAGTGGGTCTCTACACGAAACAAAGCTCCGTCAGACCAGGACACTGAGGTCTCCATTACAAGTCAAAGACCATGGGAGGAGAAAAGAAGAGTACTTACTGGAAACTTGCCGTCATCCCTCTTTTTCCTATAACCATAAATATTTGGCCTTTGAGAAAGAGAACATTGAAAGATTCACAGACAGTTTCTTTCTACTTTAACAAACCAAATATTAAGCACCATTTAACATTAGTACAATGTGTCCAAAATGGCACCCCATTTAGTGTGCTACTTCTGTCCAGATACTGAACATCACTTGTTGAAAGCAGTGCCCTAAAAAAAATATATGAAAAAAAACAGGGTGCCATATTAGGACGCGTCCTACGGATATCCGGAAACGGCGATTGAAGCGGTACCTTCCCCGGCCCAGTGAGTAGTCCGTGCTGACGGGCTCCACTCGGCCCGTGCCGGGGTCCCTCCTGGGGTACGCCATGGCGGTGGGTAACCTGGTTCGGCTTTGGCTCGGGAGCCGCGTGGTGGGCGGGGACCCCCGTGGCACCCCGTTCAGGACGCGCTCCGTGGGGAAGTTGAAGATGGCCGGGCTGTCCAGGAGACCGGTGCTGCGCTGGTCCACGTTGGGCATCGAGGGCCTCAGGTGGGGTTTACTGTGAGTGTGATTCCTGAGTCCCAGGGAAAACAATTGGTCAGAAAAACACGCTTGGAACGACCGCACGTCATGGCGTTACTGACTTCTGGGTATTGCTGTTTGCGCTCCAATCGGTGGCGCTGCATTCACTTAGGTTAAAGGTACCCACCTGTTTCGGGGAGAGTAGTGTCTGACCCCGGCAAGGGGAGAATTGGCTGGTTTAAAACTATGGGAGGTGGTAAATCCGTTGATGAATTGAGTATTGTGAAATGGCGTAACCTGGAACAGTAAGGGAAACATCAAATTAAGGGCTTTTATAGGTTATTTTGCAACATATTAAAGAGAGATTATAAAATATTATTAAAGAGTAGTACAATTTCCGACAAACGTATGTTTTCCCAAAAAACAACCCTAATTAAAACTGGAAAACGACCAAGAAACCCTCCCAAAAAGGGCTTTGGCCACAAAACCACCTTCTCTGATATAAATAATGTCAACAAAAAAATAGCCCCAAATAGCATACCAATATACAATCATATCCCCACCTGTACCCCAGCACAGTTACCCACAAACCAACTACTACGAGCTAGCCAAAGAGCTGTGAAACCACGTCCACCCTTCTCACGGGGCCGGTCCAGAGGCGTGTCCTTACCAACGCTGGGTCTATGAAGCTGTGAGTGGCTGACCAGGCCTGTGGGGCGATGAGGCTGTACAGTGGGAACTGCTGCTGAGGGCTGTACACTGGAGGTATGTAGTAGGAAGTGTAACGCTGCTGTTGTTGTTGTTGCTGCTGCTGCTGCTGCTGTTGTTGTTGTTGTTGTTGTTGATGAACGTACGGGTTGGCCTCCACCGGGCGGTAGCCGTTCTTTGGCATAAACGTGTTGATAGCGATCGCCTTTGCCTTTATCCGCGCCTAATGAGTCACGATAGACCGCGTAAAGTTTGCTTTAAATTGACCCATACAAAAATATCTTATAATTGTTGTCTTATTTAGAAGCATTTGTCAGAGATGTAACTCAGAAAGAGAGGATCTAAACCAAAATTCTCTGAAAAGCCCCAAATAATATATTAGATGGTTTAGTAATCAACTGGCTTACCTTAATAGGCTTCCCTTGGAAGGTTTTCACTTCTTCACGAAGATACTGATATGCCTAACAAAAGAGAAAAGATGGACAGAGAAAGAATGCTTCAGTTTATACACAAGCAGGGACGATACGTTTAGGTTCAAATTTAAAAGAAGATATAGTTGCTAAATCCACAGCTGGGCAGTTAGTGGCAGTAACCAGGTCGATTTTACTGACTAGACCAGTGTTCCACATTGCGTCATCAAATTAGGAAAGAACACTAGCACAACAATTTGTCTTAGTTATACAAGAAACATTTTTGACTAGCAAAGCCATCTTCATTATTTTAACTACATGTTTGAAAGTGCATTGTACCATTTATCCAACTAGTAATTAACCCAATGCCCTGGACTAGGTCCAATGTGACAAGTAGTTTGCATAACATTGAAAGGGCAGTTGACTTCAGTTCACCCTTTGTTGCGTGCGGTTTATAAATTACAGCTAACGGCCGTGATTTGACTTTCTTTATCTAGAACCGACGGTTGGCGAAGGAAAGCATGCACCAATGCACCAACAGTTATGGCAACGACAACACCTTAAACAATGTTCCTCACCTGTTGAGCGTCTGCCTCAGATTCAAAGGTGATGAACCAGTTGTCATTGTAGGCAAATTCACAATTGATGAATTTCGGTAAGTTGTCTCCTTTAAAAAGACCCTCGACCTCCTGCAAAACAAGAGAACATTTCATTCTCAACAGTGTCGTCTTCACCCTACGTCATAACCAGTGGGGTATCTACAGATATAGGGAATATCAAAAATATGCACAAGGCACATCACATCAGTGCCGCACCAGCCCCCACCATTTCCTACATACAGTATTAGAATCTTAATAGGCTCCCTGTCAAACACCATGTTAATCACATCCAACTTATGGATAATGGTAAGGAATCAATATTCAGGATTTACAAGCACAACTTTCCAAATGCATTATTACAATCAGTTAAATGTAAACATTCATCTTGAATGAGTGTTGGGTGTGAGAATTATGTTAAAGCCAAGTATTCCATTTAAATCAAAGCCCATGTCCCATTTAGTGGCGTGATGTGATGAGTGGGACCATTAGATAAGGGCCTCTACATCAGCTCTCATGTTAACCCCGTCCCCCATCAGGGCCTCCATTCTCACCAACAGACGGGCCTCTACATCAGCTCT